>VYZV01030677.1:28452-60442 GCA_013401275.1 Pandion haliaetus | reverse complement strand
CACCCCCCCCGTTGCGGTGCAAAGGCAAAAAAAAAATCTCTCCGGGACTGCACCCAAGTAGTTTTCTCCGAGAGGCTTTTTAAAAACACAAGCCGAGAGCAGCGTTCACATAATCACCTTAAGAGCGCTCAAAAAAGTTTGTTCGACTTTGCCCACTCCCCCCCAGAAGGTGAGGAGTCCCCCGCCTGGCTTGGAACTGCCGGGACCTTGCATTTACCTGTCGCTTATTAAATTCACAGACGGCAACGGGCTTAAAAGGTGGTACCTGGCAAACTGGGGTTAACTCACACCTCCATCCTCTTTGAGAGGTGGTATTTCAAAGCACACAAGCGAAAGGAGCCCTAAAACCCCGCACCAAAAAGCTGCTTAAAACCAAATTCTTCATGTTGTTGACCAGTCCCTAGATTATAGATTCCAACTTCCAAATACGCGCGGTAGACAAAGGGATTAAAACTACATTACCTCAGGTTTTTTTGAAGTTGGTAATTAGTGAAGAGATACTGGCATGTGGCAGAAGTGAGATACATCATTGTGTGGGTGAGAGGGAAAGTACGAACGTTTCGCTGGTATTCGTTTAGGGTGATGAGACTAATTATTTTGTACTCTGCTGTCTATCAGTTACGGGTAGCATCACCAGCTCATGTCAATGAAATCACGATGCCAACCCATTTGAGCACATTCACACAACGCGAATGCACCGAGTTCCTCCGAGGCCAGTGGAAGTTCACTGACAGCAACAGATTTGGCCTGACAGATAGATCGGGTACTTCAGCCGTTACCCTGAGGGCTGTAGCATCCCTCTTCTGTGTGTTTTGATACCTGATTTTGCATCTTCTGTGGCTCAAATGTGCTCCAACACCTGTTGAAGGCAATTCAAAGCCAGTGGCAACTGAGTCTACCGCCTTATTTATTGTATTTCAATGTGGAATTATGCAACTACTATTTACTACTTGCTTATAGTTATAGACTACCATCAAGCTAGCAAAGTGTGATTTTTTTTGTGTGTATAAATAGCCCTTGCAAACCATAACACAGATATCGGAGCGTAATACAAACGCACAGCACGAATCATTCCTCTCTGGAGATGTGCGTGGAAAAGGAAGAGGTTACCAAGCCCTAACCAGCGACGGCCCCGTCTCGCACACCGTACAGCACAGGAGCAGTCTTCCTCCCATTACATTCAGTCAGTTCCCCTTGGTCAAGGTCAACAGAAGAGTGCAAACGCAACCTTGAACTGATACGAGCTCTGAGCTGCTACCGAGTGAAGAGAAGATAACCCTAGGAAAGAAAATGGTGATGGGCAATGAAGTTACCTGCTGCTCCACGGAGGTTTCTCTTGGCTGCTTTTCGATAGCTCTCCACAAACCCAGCCCTGTGTTTAGTGTCAGATCTCAAGTCTCCTCTCCAGAACATGCCGCTGTCAGGAAAGGAAAGGCACAACTAAAATACCAGGCGGCGCTACTGCAGTTTCCACCACCACAGGTGTTCAGGACAGGATGACAACCAAGCTGGTGACATCTGCTAGCCCAGCTCAGGTACAAAGGAGTCCGAAGTCCTTCTTTTGGGAGCATTTAACACTCAGGTTTGAAGGAACTGAGCACAAGGTGATGCTATGCACCTTGAACTTACCTCTGCCTGTTTCCAGCGGCAGCTGCTGCTGCTGCTGCTGCTGTGGGCGTTGCTCCATGCCCCAAGCAAGGCTGGGCCTCATCAGCTCTCCATGCCGGGGAAGTCCTGCTCCTGCCAAAGGGCTCAGGGCTCTGCTGTCTGTTCAGTCCTCCCGTGGGTGTTTAAAACCCACGAGTAAGCACTCGCCAAACCCATCAGGAACTGCAGGATTTTTCCATATCTGTATGTCAGAAACATCCACAAAACCTCACTGAAAATGAGACTGTGTAATTTAATGGTACTGTAATATTTAACGTACCATCTGCATTAAATTTGGTTGAAGGAATTTTGCAGCCCAAGCGTTAGTCAGAACTGTGATGCAGTGAAATTCCCCCCATCTCTCTCCTCCCTTCCAGCAGAAAGCCTTCGCCTCCTTAAACGGTGCCTAGTTCCCTGCTGCTGACCCAAGGGCCCTCGTACCTCAGGTTTTCCCTGGCACTCCTCAGCTCCGCTCTTCTCTTCCCTCTAATTGCAGCTCCTTTTCAACATTGATCATACAGCCTCATTTATTTTCAATCACAGATTCCTCTTTCTAAATGAGTCCTTCTAACACCGTGAACTGACCATCAGAAGGTGTCTGTAAAGCAGGAAACCCCCCAGCTTTTCCTCAGAGCCTTTCTCAATCCTGATTTAAAAGAAAATAAAATCGAAACCAAGGCGTCATGTATTCCTGCAACCTTCACTGGGCTCCAGAGTAGCTGGACAAACAGGGTCTCTCCCCCAGTTTTATGTCAAAACACACAATTTCCAAGACAGAACTTGACAGCCTTCCAGAGAAAACAACACGGGAGGACTGAAACAGGGTTAGGAATGAGAGCGGAGAAAAACAATACCCGGCCTAGATAAAACCAGAAGTATTGTCAGTCAGCAGGAGAGCAGGGACTCAAATATTTTTGGCAGGCTACCCGAAGAGCGGGGAGCGCAGGGCACGGGGGCAGACCGTGTGGGTTGTCTCCCCGACTCCTCGCAGGAGCGCAGACTTCTTGCTGCAGTTCTCCTCCTCCAGACAGCGCTTTGAGATTCTCAGCTAAAAAGCTCTAAGTGCATCATATAAAATGTTTTTATTAGTCTATATCAGGTGCACGATCATGAGATCGCATTTTATAGCCACAAATAGCCAATAATTACCTTAGCATCCCATTAGCCCTTGTCTTCAGCCAGACTGTTTGCTCGGGAATTTGTCCATATTCAGAAAGCAGGCCAATACCCCAACTTGGAGAAAGCAGTTTGGCACGTTGTGTTCAGCTCCATAAACTTCCAGTGCAGAGGGGGCTTAATTAGCAAGCTGCCCAGTTAATTTTTCCCGGGGAGTACCGTGGCTGCTAATCTGTGGTTGAAAGCAGCGGCTGAGGGCGAGCCCAGAGGCTGCCCCTTCGGCTCTGCGGGCGTTGTAGCAGGTCAGCGCTTGCCCACCCCACTCCTGCCCACCCCATTACTGCTCGCCTCCTCCTAACATCTCCGTCCCCCCCCCCGCCATTTTTCCAGCTGCCGGCCCAACTGCAGGGCGGCAGGGAGTTGCTTTCTCCCCCTGCTCCTCCTGCTCACAGATATTTCGTACGGGAGGAGCGTTGCTGGTGTGCAGAGGCTACTCCAGCGTTCATGCTGCCTGCCTGCAGCGTGGCCTGAGGCTCAGATGGCCACCACAGGCCCTCGGGCCAGTAGTGCCCTGCTGTGGCACCAGGAGCTGGCAGAGGGCTGTGGGGAGACCTGGGGAGCAACAACACTGCAGGGGAAACGAGGGGAGCACTGAGACAGCCTGGAAAGGAGAAATGAAAAGAAGGGAGGAAAAAAACCAGAGGAAAAGGGAGAAAAGAGTGGAGAAGGAAGGTGGCGAAAGGAACAAAGAGACAGAACAAGGGGGCAGGGGAAAATTAATAAATGGCAGAAAACAGGGAAGAGAGCAGAGGAAGCAAACTAATGGAGTTAAAATCCATCATTGGATTAGCAGAGAGAGGAAGAGCGATTCCTCGCAGCTCGGGAGGTGCTCAGCCACGGGAGGGGTGCAGGCGTGCTGCTGGGGGCCTGCTCCGAGCAGCAGCCTGTGCGGGGGGGAGGAGGTGCCAGCTGGGGAGAGGAAAGCCCCTGCATCTTCAGAGTTAATAAAAAAAAAGCTTTCAGACTTCAGTAGGCTGACTAAATTAGGCTGAATATAAAGGTGCTGTATTATTTCTCAATACGGCAGTGGTATGAAAGGAGGCAATGGGTTTCTTTTGAAGGAGCTGCTGTGTAATCCAGGGCTTTCAGGTGTACTTCAACCAAACGCTCTCCTGGTTTCAGCAGGTTAACCTCATTAAAGGCTCCATCTACTGCTTTAATGTTCACTGAAATCCCACTGGGTGGGTACATTAGGCAGAAATACCCCGACGATACCCCCCCCCCCCCCCCCCCCCCAAGATGATTGCACGCTGCTGTTTGGCACAGTGAACGGACCTGGAAGGGGAAATGGAGGAGGGGAGGGGGTCACACCGTGACCCAGACTGGAGAGGGCAGATCTTGAACCACTGTTACACGCCAGCGGGCCTTGCCCTTTGCTAACGGCAGCAGAAGCCACTGCAGCAAAACCCCAAGCCTGCGGGGAGCCATCCCTCCTGATCCCATCTCTGCAAGTAACCTGACAGGTTCTTGCTTAGCTTTGGTATTCTCCTTGTCCATGCAGCCACTGGTGCTGGCCCCCAGCTTGCGAGGAAGGTGCCAATCCCCCACAGCTTCTCCTCACCTGCAGAGAGGAGACCACAGAGCTGTAAAGGCCGTCTATCCCTCCAACAGACCCTAGCAATTCTGTTGGCTTTGCTGTCGAGGGCTTGGAATTGGGCTTGAGTTTCTTACCCCACTGTAACCGTGGGGTGCGGTTAAGCGTCTTGAAAAAAATCAAACAACCTCTTGCCAGTGTGAGGTGACCCAAGCTCTGTGCATTCATCTGCTAAAAGCACCCAAAACGGCCCACTGACCATGGTCTCTGCAGGTCCCTACCCGCAGAGCAGCATCTGGTCAGCTTCACGCTAGAGAAGCTCCAGTTGGACCACACTCCAGGTAGCGTCAACAGCAAATTTTCCATAGCCTGAATTAGAGGGCCACATTTGTGGACCCCTGTGCAGTTACGGTCACAAACCCGGGGCCTCGTTTAAAGTCTGCCGAAGCTGGTGGGAGTTCATCCATCAACTTCACTGACGTTTGGATGTGAACCAAGTGGCTGAGCCCTGCAAAGCCAGCATGACGTCTTTAACTGTAAGTGCTGCCATTGACTTCCGCTGGGCTGGCTTCCATGGTGGAAGTGTCATGCTCTGTAATAAGTACTCACAGGGCTGTGTGCTCAGTGTTATAAAGGGCCATGCCAGCAATCTTGTTAAAACACCTCCTTAAAAACACACAAATTCTTAAAGCAGCAAATCATTTAGACCCCCCCCTCACCTGGAACTTGGCAAACAAATTCTTAGGCCAGAAGCGATTTCTTTTTCCTTATAAACAACATGCCATTACCATGCTTTGGCTCTTGGCTTGATAGATCCTGGCAAGAAAGATGTGTGTGTATATTTTAAAGGGCTTTCTCCTTTGCTTATCACGCTTTAGCTTTTGACCTCTCCCCCCATGGCCAGGCACATTCCGGCGTTGGCTCCTGTGGTGGTACGTCACACAGCCTTCCCAGCAACCGGGGTTAGACGCTCCCTCCGGCAGATAGCACATTCTTCTGGAGCACTGTCATGAGGGGAAGCCTTGAGCTATGAAAGTTCTTCTTTCCCTTTTAATCTTTTATTTTCTTTGATGTTCTTTTTAAAATAAATTATTGTGCCTTATTTGTATTACGGTACCTGGCTCTGCAAGGACTGGGACCCCTCTGCTGTCCAAACACAGAGTCAAAGACAGTTCTTGCCTCAAACAGTTTACAATCTGAAGAGACAAAGCAGACAAAACCCAAGAGCCAGATACAACGTGGATGACAAGCCTATGGATTACTTTTGCATTTAGTTAGGTTGTAAACTGTTGAGGGAGAGATTGCCATTTGACTACGCCTGTGCAATATCAGAGGTAGGAACTGTCTTCTCATGCTGCTGGATACCCAGCTGTTTGGAGATGGGTTTTTCAACACGGAGCACTTAGGTGAGGATGTCCCAGAAAAGACAGTGATTTCTAAGGGAGCTACTGCTTTTCGCCTGACGTCACCAAACATGTGTCAGTGACCCCCAAAAGCAATCTCATAACAGAAAAAGCCATGTACATTCTGCTAATAGAAGACAGATGAGGACAGGAAAGGGAACAGATCTAGAGGATCCCAGCTGATAGCTGGAAGCAAGGCTGAGCTGTGTTTTCATCATAGCCAAATACTCCTGTGTTTTGAGAACATTTCAAAGAATGTTTGGCACAGAACTTATGTACATGCTTACCTTCCTAAAAATTTCATAGTGGCGCTATGATCTTGCTGGAGACAGCTCTGCTGGATGTAGCAGGTTGAAGATTGTTTTCATAATCCTCTCTTTGACATACGTGCACCTCCCAAGTCAGACCTCGCCTTTATGCCGCTTCCCAGACAAGAAATCCATAATCTCAGAGGAGCTCTACCCTGCTTCCTCTCCCTTTCTGTGGACGTTCTGAGTCACAGTCATCATCCCTTCCCTCTGGGGATGGAGCTGCTTCCTTATCATTGCAGAGTAGCTCTTCTTCCCAAGAGGTGTCTTCCCTCTCTCCTCAGAATCTGGCACACAGACCCCATTGATTTTTCAGTGTAACTTCTCATGGAAGTCGACGGTGCTAAGGCTGCTTCACTGTCAATAGGATGACACTGAGGCCCATGCCTCAAGTAACTACACTGGACGGTTCTCCAGGGAACTGGGACCTCCAGAACAATAGTCAGGAAGCTGCCCATTTTCTGGGCAGCTCGTATGGCAGGGCAGTGTCTTCACTCTTGTGCTCAGCTGCCTTTGCAGGACATTAGGAGCATGTAGCCCTCCGCAAATTCAGGATGTGCTTCTCAGAAGTTCAAACTTAGGGTTTAGCACCGAGAATTTGCTGAAGAGCTGCACTAGAATAACGACTATCAGGAGCTCTGAAATGGGGGGTGGTTTTGTGGCCATGCAGCTGCAGGTCAGCAGAACCAGTAGGGTCTTTTGGTCTTCCTGAGCCAGACAAGTGACCCAGGACCCAACCCAGTGTAAGCCTGTGGGCAGCACTGGACCTTTACCGTACTTTTTTTTGTTTCCACATTAGCAAAATGGGACTCCTAATACCTTTTCTCTCCTACCCCTTGTCTGACTTCTCTGCTCGATTTTGAACTCCTGAACGGTCTCTCTCCACGTGCAGCACAGTGGGTCCAGTGGCTCCTGTAATACAAACAGTCCTCAGTTGCCAGTTTTTCTTTTTCCTCCTCAGTGTCCTACATTTATCAGCATCAACTACAAGCCCAGTACAGTCAGTCAGGCTTTCCCTTGCTCTCAGCACCTCAGAGCATTTGGGTTCGTGAATTTTGCTATTAATAATACATTGTGCAAAGTTGGTAGAAACCTCAAAGTTTTCCATGTGTGTGCTGGAGTTTGATTGTAACTGTGGGTATCATTATCATCAAAGAGACTGAGGAATGGCAGCTTTTAGTTAAACAAATGGAAAGCTGTATTTAGTCTCTTTTGCCACATTGTGATGGGAAAGAATAAAGGCTTTTAAACATACTTTACAGCTGCTGTTTCTTAGGTTTTTCTGCCTTACAATAGTCTCCGTGGTTCTGACTGGGAAGTTGTTGCAAAAGCTTTTTGTTTTTAAGCCTCCTATTGAAATAATACATATTAATTGCCTCATTCCTGAGTTTTTTGTTGTGGTGGAAATTTCAGCTGGGAGGGTGGACGGATGAGCTGTAAAGCATCAACAGCTGAGAGGGGGTGCCCTGGGTGAGTAATGAGAGAGGGGGCTTAGATGACACACTGCTAGCAGAGTGTGAAGGAGAAGAAATGTCTCCCTGGAAAGTGAGAAGACAATTGGCAGAGGAGCCCTGGGCTTTTTGAGGGGGGCAGGGTAGAGGCAGAGCGGGGAAGGGGGAGCTGGAAGTGCTCAGCAAGGAAGCCAGGTGGGAGCAGGGACAATGCTAGAAAGCAGTGGCGTGACAGCATACTCTCTGAAGAGGAAAAAAAAAAAAGCTGGATTCGTCGTACTGTGGCCACCAAAAATGAATATCAATGGAGCAATTAGCTCTGTGAGCAATGGAACAAATGAATGCTGCTTTCCTAGAGGTGCTTAGCATATGGTTGGATCTCCAGGTGTATAATAAAGGTTGAGCTCAGGTTTTTCCTGTCAAAATGGCACTAACATGGTCTCTCTGTCCTATATCCTATCTTGTTTTTACGAACCTTTTCTGATGAAATTGCCCAATGCTTCAAAAGTTACTGTGGCAGCAGCAGAAAAACACATGGTCATATACCATATATAAGTCTCTTCTTTTCCTTACAAACTTAAGCTCAAGGTATATATGTATATCCTAATACTTGCAACACAGTGCTATCCCAAAGGGCTACAGGTAGGTTAGGAGAGCGATAGTGATTGCAATATTACCTCCATTTTACATGACACGACCCATTAACCAGTAACGACTAGTTACCAGACCCTTCCAGGCAGAGCAGAGGCCCCCGTGCTCCTCACCACCACTCGCCTCTCTCCTCTGTGCTCTAGGAAACGTTTTGGCCTTTCCGCTGCTGAAAAATACGGAGGCAGTGGCTTTCTCTTCAAAGTGCTCTAACACGTTCGTGCCGAAGGTGCCCAGGGAAGGCAATGTGAGCTCCCTCCTTCTCTCGGCTCCGTCCCACGGCACAGCCATGAGTGCCATGCACACCAGGTCCTGGGTGGCCGTCACCCAGAAGAAACCAGTTACAGTGCTGAGGCCAAGCAGAAGGTGGGCAGCAAAGAAGCCCCGTCTGTTAAACACATGAAAGGTGAATTGACAGGAGTTCAAGCCAAGTACTGAAATGTAGCTGTGAATCTGAAAGCTTTGTTCCAAAGAAATGAAGTCCCACTTTAAAATGAGTCCAAAAAATCCCATCCTGCTTCCATTGAAATCAATGGCAAAATTCCCACTGGTTTAACCAGGAACAGGATCAGGCCACTTCCAGACAGATTTACAGCCAACACATGCTGTAATGCTTGCATACTGCATGTGCTTACTTCTATTTCCAGCCATATTAAAAAATTATAGCAAATGCCTATGGATTTGTGCATATGAGTTATTGTGCTGCTAATGAGAGGAAGAATTACCCGAACATGGTTTAGATGGTCAACTGTTGCCAGCACAGATGAAATTGCTGGGTCATTCACTGGCTTCATATCACTGTTCATCCCATTAGCATTTCCATTAGAATTATTGCAAAATGTAACTCAATTTCTCTTTTTTTGGTGGACGTGGGGAGGGACACAGGCTGCGTTTGCAATTAGAGCTGCTAAGGAATTGGAATTGAAGCTGCTGGCACACTCTTGTGGCACACTGCAGCTACTAACGGGATGCTCCTCTGACAGGACCACTTCTGCTTAACTGGAAGAGTAGGAGAGGTTCTAGGTAATGAAACAAACCAAAATGACTTCTTGCAACCGAAGGCCTCTACACATAATGCATGCGTGCTCATGCACTAGAAAGCTTTGCTTAACCTATTCCCACATGCTCCTTGCTTTGGGCAGCTGAATCCATCCCTCTTAAATGTTAACAAGTTTGCAGTCAAAACCACACGCAGATCTTGTTTTTCAAAAGTGCTGCCGAGAGTCAGCAACCAGCGGGTTTCCCAGAAGCCGCTGTTTGCCAGTCCCTTCAGTAACTAGGCCCCATGTTCTCTGCAGCTATCATTACCAAAAAAAAAAGATGAAAATCATCTCACGGCTGAAGCCTCCCTCCCCTCACTCCTCCCACTTGGAAAAAAACCCATCTATTGTTTTCCTGTAATTGATCAAGCATAAACATTCAGCTCTACAGTTTTACGACTAATCACTCTACTTCTAAGACACGTGTTCGCAGCTATGCAAGGCACCAGCTGCTGTCATTCCAATGGATATTAATTTATATTGTCTCCCGCTCCCGTCCTCCCTGCACCGCTACACAAAGGGAGTGGGGTGGCGGCGGGAGCTTTAGATGAAGACATCTGCTTGAAAGGCACACAGTAGCCGCGCTGCCGAGATTGCACCTGGACTTTCACTGGAAAATCAGACACACCAGTTGCTTCCTGGCACTCCAGGCTTTGATACACACACAGGGTTTTAACTACTGTTATTTACTTATTTACCTCACTCCAAGGGAAGTAAAATGTCAGGACAGAGGGAGGGAGGCAGATTTCAGGAGCAAAACTGAGCTGACTGAAATAAAAGATCACAGACATGCGGTGCGGGGCCAGGGAGGATGGTGAGAAGGGGAAAGAGGAAAGCTAGAGCCTCTAATTTTGCCCCCTAAAAAGGTTCTTTCATGATGCTTGGCTGTGCTCAGCTCCTTTCTGGAGAGGCTGGCAGCTGCCTGGGCTTGTGTGCAGGATGAGCCCAGCCAACTGCAGCCTTGGGAGGAGGAGGAGGTGGAGGAGACAAGGACTTGCTGGTTGTTCCTCTGTGAGTTCCCAGAGAGACAGACAGAGCTCGACACTGGTGGCTCGAGTCTGTGACCCTGCTGCAGCACACACAGTTGGTCACCCCCTCATCCTCCTGGCCAGCCCCCAATAACCAAACTTAAAAGCACTGCATGCAAATTCACAAGCTCTCCCTATCCGCGGTGTGATGGCCACAGCGGGCACACGGGAGGCTCACAAACCACCATGGAGTCTGCCACAGACCTCCTCTGTGACCCCCACAAGCCACTTCTCCTCCTTCAGCCAGCATCCCCAAGGTAAAGTCCTCTGCAGACAGACATACAGGGACTAACGTGCTCCGGTAGAACAGCCTGTTCTGCTAAAGCATTCAGATACCATCTCCCAGATAAAACAAAGCTGAGGGCTTGACTACAGGGGATATGAAAGATTTCTTTCTCCTAAGAGCAGGGCTGTTTCCCAATCCCTTTGCGTTGGCTAATCAAATACCAATGTGACTGGGGTCACATTACATTATGGCTGTCAGCTCTAAGCGCATACTGTATTTTTCATGTCCTCTCCTGGTCTGCTGTGTTGTGTTCCTGTTTCACCCCCAGAGGCAGCACTAGAAGACTTTTCCTTATTACTTGCCTTGTGGTTTTGCTTGGAAGCTCTGATCCAGGCTTGGAACTGGTGCTGCCACACCCCATGCAAATGACTAGTGAGAAGTTTACTAAGCAAAGAAGTTGGTTAAGCAGTTGCTTTGTGGCATTTATTTACACTAGTAAAGAGCTGAGGGATGGCAATGTGCAGTTCAGATGTGAGGTGCTGTTTGACCACGTCTCCTCAAGCAATTTTTCAAAATAAACAACTAGGTTCAAACTGGGGATGTATTTCACTCTTTTTAAGATGTAGATGGACGTGAAGGTTTGGGATTCTTATTTATAATGTCTGAGCTACCAGGGTTCCTGAGACAAATCTAAAAATCCTTTCTTGTTATTACATTACATGCCTGAATTCCCACTGCTGTATACCACATGAAGTCACTTACCCTCTGCGAGTGGGTATGAAATACTGCTTCTGGTGGAGAATTTGTATCTAGGCATGTTTTATTTTGCTTTTTGCCCAAGGTAAATGAAAATGTGGGTGCAGGTTGGGGAGGGCATCTTTCTTCCCTGTTTTTTTCATTAGCTTAAGCTGAACCTGTTGATTCTTTTGGTAATCACTTCAGAGCATATAGTCATAGGAAGATGACACAAACATCTTTTTGCTCTGCAAAATTTTCCCTGTTTCCTGAACTCATGGTTTCACTCCTCTACTCTCCTCGCAGGTCTCCAGGGAGCTCTGCTTTACCAGGGATGTGCAGGTTGCAGGGCACCAGCCATGTGAAATATTAGTGCTCCCTCTACACATACACCCTTGAATAAGTTAAGACATTTGGGGACAAAAATGTTATTTTTAGTGTCCATGTCCCTCTGCTGCAGCCACTGAGAGGAAGAAGCTAAGGAGCACTGACTGTTGTGCCATTAGATAGCTTTGACTGACTAGTCCCACTAAAACATAGGACTCCTCAAAGACAACATTGGGAAGTAATACGTTTTAACAGACGTTTGCCACCCCCTTCTTTTCTATAAACAGAGACGACATCTCGAAGAGGCAGGCTGCAGATGGTATTGGTTGTCTCTTGGTGACACGCATATCCCAGGTTGAAGTGTTATGGGGAATTGTACCCTGGCCACTGGTAAGTCAATATCTCTGAAGTAGCGTCCATTTAAAGGGCAGCTTTCTAGCTGCACTCTTAGGCAGAGACCTAAGGCCTCAAGGCAGATCAGGGAAGAATCGTATCTTACGGTCTCATGTTCCCTAAAAGTGTTCCGCTGGTTTTCCCACACTTTCTGTCAAGGTTGTCCAGATTCCTAGGAGTTCTGAGCCAGATGATAGTGGGATGATTTACTGAGGGTGTGAGATTAGAAACAGGCTATGGCAAACCTTTCCTTGTGGTCTTGGCCGCTCAGACAACTTGGAAAGAGCTTGGGGAGCGAGAAAGGCTATGAAGCATGCACAGCACAACCTTCCATTGCCCAGCCTATTCCACTCCACATCCACATGGAAATCCTCACAGAGCACACACACATCGAAGGGAGAAGCAGACTTTTTTTTTTTTTTGCATTAGTTAAACTCTTAGATGTAACCTGGGATCAAAATCTCAGGCCTTGCCCCACATTGATCTGTATATTGCACCTATGCAACACAACTCTGTGTAGGGACCTGTATTTGAAATAACAGCTGCCTTTTTTTTTTTTTGCTTACCCTGCTTTTCAGATTGCCAGTGATTTCTCTGTGCAGCCAGTGCTCCGCTCCATGCAGGAGACAAGACGGGTTTCTCCCTCTTGAAAGGGTTAATTGTGTTGTGTTTGTAAAGATCTTGGAGAGCTCCAGTCTCCAAGTGCCAAGTCGTCTCTTTCTTGCTCTCGCTTCCAAGTACTATGATTCTGTGGGCCAAATACAAGTTACTTTTACATGTACTGTAGATCAGTCCAAGGGAGAGCAAAGGTGCAGCTCAGATTGTCAAGCCCTTCCTTTCTATAAACACATGGTGCCTTTGTGCCCTGGGGCTTTTCTGCAAGAGTGACTCACGTGGGTCAAGCTATTGGGGTGTCAAGGCTTTGGGGCCACCTGTCTTAGGAAGGCATGGAACAGCTGTAAAACAGCTACGCTAAATACTTTTTCCAGCCTCTGTCCAGGACCATCAGTTAATCACAGGATCACCAGTTGCTGACACCACCGAGGTGAACCATCCCTTGAAATGCAGCCAAGTCCCCAGGGCCTCTCATCACAGAGGTGAAGGGGGCAGCTCGACTCTCCAGGGGACAGGAAAACCCCCAAGTGCCCGTGAATATGACCAGACTACGCAAGTGCCCAGGAGAGGTGGAATTGGAAAATGATCCTCTCTGCGCTGCCATCACTCCCCTGCCTCTCCACTGCTGCCAGCACTCCAGCATCTCTCTACTTGCGCCATGGCAAGAGGGGTGACAAGGGGACACAAGGACCCTCTTTCCCCAGTTTGTCACAGGAGGTGCAGATGGATACGCGGCAGGAGTAGAGGGATGTGCTGTGATCCCCGGCACTGGGGGGCTCAGAGCGGACGTGGCCCTGCTGGAGCCAGGAGAGGCTGGGAGGCAGGACCTGCCGCGGAAGGCTCCCATCTTGCTCCCTAGACAGGGGGTGAAGGGCTGCGGAAAAGAGGAGGGGAGGGCTGGGAGGGGGCCAGGCATGACGCTGCAGCGGGAACCTCCTTCTCCTAGTTGTTTTTCGGCCATGTTAGCCTCCTGTGTGCTTGACCCCGGCTGATCAAAGCCTCAATAGGACATTGCCCTCATCTTCCTGCCCTGTTGCTGCCAGCGGGGGCATGAGTTATTCCTCTTTTGTGTGTGAGGCCCTCCTCCTGGGGACCTCATCTTCCCTCTAATCAAATAATCAGATGCGTTTATTGTTGTGGAAATCATGCCCTCCCCTGAAATGCCTGACCAGCACAGCTTCCTGGCTTTGTCTGTAGCCCTGCAGCCTGGATCCCACCTCTCCTCTGGTGTGGCCTGGGGGGCTGCACGGGGGCAGCCAGCCGCTCGCTCAGGGGGGCCGGTCCTGCGTGTGTTGTGCCTGCACAGAGGGGACCTCTGAGGGGAGCCCAGCAGGCAGGAGTGAAAATGCACCCGACACCAGGGTTTCTCTCTCCACGACCAACCTTTGCTGGGGGAGAAAACTGGCCACAGCCCAAGAGGAGGTTTGTGTTCGGAAAAGACACTGTGTCACTGGGACGCACGAGTAGGAGAAAGGATGGCCACAAGCATGGTGCTTCCCCTGACTCTGCAGAAGCTGGCTGAGGAGCCTGGAGGCTCTCCTTGTCCAGCCACGGTGGCCACTGGCCATGGGGCATGACATGCCAGCTTGTCCCACCCGGGTTTCCCCCTGAGGCTGAGGGAAGCCGGCCGGGAACTCTGCTCGCTTGTAGCCATTTCACCTGCTGCGGTGGAGCTGGGCAGGCTGGCCCCATGCCCGTGGGGCCGCAGCAGCTCTCTCCAGGACCCTCACCCAACCAGTCACCTCTGCCGCTGCTCGCTCCTCCGCTGCCAGCGAGCCCTGAGGGTGCTGAACCAAGACCAGCTGCGCACCACAGCCGGGCCCTGCAGTGCCTCCTCACCCGCCTGCAGTCCCGGCTCGGGGACACACACCACTGCAGGGACCTGCTGCTAAACCGTCTCATTTCACGGGCCCTCCAGCTCAGCCAACAACATGCTTAATTTGTCTACTGACTCCCCTGCCCCCTGACACACGTTATATAACGCATATTTTTTCCCTCTGATCCCATATCCTGTTAGGAAAATAAATGTCCTGACTGCACAGCACCAGCCTGAATTTTTTGGGTGTTTTTTTGTTTTTTTTTTTTGTCCAGTTCCCTTCCTGTGTTTACACTCGCACAGCGCAGCATTTATTAATCTGAGGATACGGACAACTTAAAACATCTTAGCTTGAGAAGGCTCACAGCAGGGGTAAAAGTAAACTGAGCCCACGTTCCGCTTAATCATCAGCCGGTGCTGGCCCGAAGCACCAGGGCAGCCCCCACAGGGTCCGGGACCGCTGCGTGCAAGCTGCCGACCTGCTGCGCAGCCCCTGGCAGCCCTGCCACCCTCCCCTGCACACAGACTGTCTCGGATGCGGCAGGGGACTGCATACGTAGTCGCCCGCAGCTGAATCACCGTATCTGGAGCCTGCTTGCCTTGCATGGGCACCCACACAACGCGCCTGTCTGTGCTTGGCGTTTGCTGGGCCCATTTTATGCTTTCACACTGATGGGTGTTCTGGCTTGTGAGCCAAGGCTCTGGCTACAGGAGGTGTGGGGGGAAGGGCAAGATAGAGGTGAAAGGAGCAAAGCAAATTGATTGGAAGCAGGTTTTTTTAAATAAAAAAAAATGGGTTTATTAAAAATAAAAACACTTAGCAAATTAAAGCAGACGAGCAGGTAACTTGGCAGCTAGAGGATAAACCTGAACATCCTGGGTATGTGAAGCATCAAAGCATTCCCCAAAGCAGAGGGCCCTGAGAATTGCCCTGTGGGCTCGGTACCCAGGCCTTGCTCCGCCGAAGCTGTTTGCAAAGCATGACTTCATTCCTGCTCCTGGGAGCACGGGGACAAGCACACGTGCCCAGGGCAGCACTGCGCCCAGGCTCTGCCGGGATGGGGCAGCTGATGGGCATATTGTTGGCTCCCTACACCTAAAGCACAAATCCAGCTGGACTCAACCTCGCTGAAGTCGGTGAGAGAACAAGTACCTCTTGTTCAGCATAAACATCCAAGAGGAGATGTGTAACCAAACGGCCAAAACAAAAGCTGCGCTCCTTGAAACACTGCCCCAAACAATGCCCGCGCCAGGCCGAGGGCTCCCATTGTTCTCCCAGGATCTGCGGGGCCAGGGAGGACCCGAAGCTCGGCCGGCAGACTGGCTCCTCTCTTGCCTCCAGGGCCCAGTGAACTGGTGTTCAAAATGTCACTCCCGCTGGCCAAACCCATGACTGATACAAACCATGTTGCAGGGTGACTTGAATCATTTGCTGGCATCCCTGAACCAGCCCCTGCCAGGGGAACAAAAAAACCACTGTGACAGAGCCCCTGCCGTGTCAGTGACCACCCTGGCCATGCTTTGGGGCCTGCTGCTCTGGACGCCACATCACTCTCCCCTGTGCCCCTCACGCAGGGATCTTTGAGCAGTAGCCACCGTGAGCTGAGGAAGCCCAGGTGGGTGGGAAGCTCAGTGTGCCCTGCACAGCTGGGCCCACGACTACACTGTCTCTCCCGGTGCCTGAGTCCCCAGGCCATCGAGGTGATGTGCGTGTTACTCCTGGTCTGCAAGAGGGAGAGGGGTCCCAGGGCTCCCTGGTGCCTCCACGCACAAGTGCGCCCATGAAGGGGAAAAGCCGCAACCTAAGTGAAGCCTCACGATCTCCCCTCTTTTCTGAATGCTAAACACAGAACAAAATCCACAGGCGAGAGCCTCAGGATTTCAAACTTGGTGAACGCTGCCTCTGCTCTCAGGAAACTTGGCCAGAAGTAAACATGCAGAGGAATGTAACCGTTGCAGAAGATGGTGCTTGGCTTTTCAAATCCAAGCCCCTAAATACATTGCGCTTTGGCTGTGATTTAGCGTTCTTGCTTTTCTTTTCCTTTTCTGTTTTGTAGCAACGGCAGTCTAACCACTCTCCAACCCGTCCTCACCTCCCAGCCTTGTTCCCATCACCACTCTATCCACTCTGTTGTGCCATCAAAGCAGTTTGGGGGACCGAGTTGGGAAATGATCCATGCCAAAAACAGCCCAGTGAAATAAAAACAAGTCAGTCTTTTCTTTTCCAAGAGCAGCTCAGTTACCTTTGTCCTCTCACAGCAATGACAATCCCCACAACTGGGGAAGGAGAAGGGATCATGTGGGATAGGGTGGGACGAAGTGCTAGGAGGGAGGGATGGGGCAGGAGGGGGAGACTGGCAGCACAACTGCGTTAAATGCACGTTGGACTGAGGCCTCACTGTCCTCTGTTATGTATAAAGAAAAATGACCAGCCTGGAGGGCTTACTTCCAACGGAGGGGAGAGAGAAACAAGGAAGGAGGGAAGCAAGGAAAGACATTCTCCACAGTAAAGAGGATGTGGTGCATGTGCCTCTGTGAACAGACCCAGAAACACCCTTCTTGTACCTAACACTCCTGGAACTGAATTAGTTGTGATTGATTTGGCCAAATCTCTATGCAGAGCTGGCAACTGGGCATGCTAAGAGTGCCTTTGATTTCCTCTGCTTGCTGAAACAACCAGCAGGCTATCAGGCAGCTTAACATAATCTTAGAGCAGCCTCACAGTTGCTCTAACTTACGCTCTGGTTTCAATCTCCCTAGACATGCCACCTGCCCTTCCCACCCTGGCCAGGCCAGTGAGTGTGCTGCTACTGCGCCACGGCGCCGGTGCCTGTCCGGGAGCACTCACCCACTGCAGCAACCCTGGCAAAGCTTTTCCACAGCCGGGGCAGGGACCTCCCTGCAAACGCAACCCACCTCTGCAAATTGTCACTTCCAGAGATGCAGGCAGTGGAGCGACACGTAGCATGTGGAAATGCTGCTCTGCGTGGAAACTTCCTCCTCGCTTTGCTGTGCGCGGCTCGGTCACGGTTGTTCTGTACATCCATCCACTTGCGAACCAGGAGGTCACCATTTTTACCACTTTTCTCATGTACATACATTGCTGTAACTACTGACTCTCCTGTGGAGAGAGGGAATGGCTAGAAATAAGTTGGAAAAGTAAACTAGCTTTTAGATCAAAAGCAGCAATACCTAACTATAGATGCACGTATGTATGTGCACATATACACCTGGGAGGAAGGGAAAAGGGAAGGAAGGAGGAAGGGAGGGCTGGCTGATTTACTTTTATTTACTTATAAACTAGTTTCTTCATATTTGCTCTATTTTTCATTCTCTTCTCATTCCGAGAAAAATTATGGCAGATGAAGCCTCTTAAAATCGTAGCTTGCTAGTTTGAAAATCTAGGCTGCAATTTTTAAAATTTTTTTTTGTACTCTGGATTGAAGGATGTGATGCATGAAAACTTCAATTTAACAGAACCTAGAGATTAAATCACATTGCGTAGGTAAGGTTTTGTCAGAGAAGCAGACACTGCTTCCTAACCAGTACCACGAATTTGGAGAAGAATGGGGTAGGTTTTAATGTAAGTTTACTTTTCTTATAATGAATTTTAATGACAGCTTTCACGACTGCTTGTGTGATTCATAAGAGAAAATTAAAAACCTACACCTTGAAACTTATACAACAATGCTGCTAACATCTTGCAGCTTCTGGCATTATCTTGGAGAACCTTTCAGTCCTGTTTCTATGCTACATTGTTTTCCTCACAAAATGTATTTTAAATATAAAACATTGAATGTTCATTGCTTCTTTATATTATTTTTATTCATTACCTGCTGGAGGCAAAGGGCACAGTTTTATATAGAATCCTCACTGAATGTCTTATTTTGCAATTTTACTCTACTGTACATATTTCACAATAAATTATTTTCTTTCAGATGCAGATATTCTTCTGGAAAAGAGAAGCAGGGCTGTTTCCTCTGCACTGAGTTTTTTTTGCTGTGAGCACAGCCAACTCGTCTGGCTTGGGTTAGTTTGTCAGGCATATTTTGGGAACGGTTTGAGAATTAATTCTGTTTTAAAGACTATAATCACCTTTTTGGCCCCTGAAACCAGTTCAGGATTTTTGTGCTCGGCCAGCTTTTGCACATGTCAGACTTGTTCTAGACAAGCGAAAAGATGGTGGAGATAAAATCTGTGGCTTTCTTGCAATCTATACCCACAAAGCAACTGATTCAAAAGGGACTGCAACTTGTCCCTGTCTGTAACGACGGCACAGCCCCAGCCCGCAGTGCACGGGAATGCCGGCCCTGGGGGCCACATGCTTTGACTCCGTATCGCTTTCAGGTGCCAGTAAAACTCTTGGTGTTGGTTACCTACGCTCACAGCTGGCTCAAGGCTTCTCAGCAGTGAAGGCAAAAGTTGTGTGTGAAGGTCAGTGGGGCTTTGGGGACGTCAGAGATCAGGGCGAACCGGGGATGAAAGAGGCAGTTTGGGAAGGGGACTTTGTGGTGTCAGTGGTACCCAGGGAGGTGAAGGGACGTGTGTGGGGAGCAGGGCGTGAGATTTGGGTGGAAAGATGTGATCTAGGGGAGGGGGCAGTGATGGGTGAGGGGTGTCTCTCTCTCCCCATACTGGTTGATGGGTTTCCTCACAATTCCTACTTGCCCTTCTGCTTCCTCCCTCAGACATGGGTAGCTTTGTGCTGCAAACAGGTCCTTACTCTGGGCTCAGTGGAGGGGTGTCACAGGCCTGGGATGCAAAATGGAAATTGGTCAGCATCTCAGAAAGTGCCACCTTCCTTGGCAGTACATGAACTTCACACATCGGGAACAATTCCCTCTGCTCTCCACCATGTATTTCCTGCTCAGGTCTGACACCCCCCCATCTTCCTCTTCCCAACCTACTTTAATTTCTCATCCCTTGTCCTTTGCTTCAGTTGCCTCTCCCTGTCATTTCCTACTCTCCCCCCCTCACCTCTCCTTCCTGATTCCCAGAGCAATCCTGTCTCTCCGGTTGCCTCCATCAGGCACTCCCTTCCAGCCCAAGGGGAAAAACAGCGGCAGAGCTGCCCTCCCTGGAGCAGATCCCGTGCTTGGGAAGCAAGATCCCTTCTCAGTCTCATCTGTTCCCATGCTTTCCTAAGCCATGCCTCAGCGCCTCCGCACCTTCTCTGCAGTGACGAGCACACCAAGCGCAGGGAACCTGAGCAACCTCCTCAGGAGGCCTCGAGCCTTCGGGCCAGAGGCCTCTGGGGCTTATTAAAAGCCCTGAATGCCTTCTGGGAGGCTGCAGGAGCAGCCCAGCTGCACTTCAACCTTGATAATGGCATTTTGCTTCCCCAAAGGCTCCCGAGTAGCGTGGCTGCCACCGTCCTCCCCCCGAGAGGCTGCTATGCTCTGCCCCTGGGTAGTGCTCAGCTGCTGCCACATTGCAGCAGGTCGCTGCATTTCTGCTGGAGTGAGTAACCCAGCTCGGAGCCCCTCCGTGGGGAAAGGCACTGTATCCCGTGCTGCTTACAGCAGAATACGGGTCTCATGATGGGGTAGTCTGGTTCATTAAAATTAATTAACAGTCAAATGGCTCCACATACTTCTTTATGCAGACACAGCAGTGACTGCAAAACAGATCTTAACTTGAGCCCAAGTTCCAGGGAAGCGAGTGCTGCTGTGGGGCAAACCATAGGAGACCACTGTTAAGGCAGAAGGAGCACCTTCTCAAACTGTGGTCACCAAGTTTCCAGCTTTTAATACACGCCTAGTTTGTCTTTTGCCGCTCTTTGTACAACTGCAGCAGAAGGAGAAACTGAGGTATCAGTGTTTTATTTGTCCAGTTTTTAGCGATGAGTGCAAGTTATGACCTGATAACTTTTAAAATTGGCGTCTATGTGAATTATAATTTAATACATGCTAAAATTGACTCAGAGTTGCCCATGAACAGTCTTGGCCATAAATACCAAGATCTGCATTCAGAATGTTTTGGAGTGCAGTACACATTTATTTTTACTGAACCACTACTGCCATTTCTGCTGCATCTTGTGTTGTAAACCTTCTGCACTTTTCTGTCCTTCTGTTTTGTTCTTTTACTCTTTCCTTTTTCTTTGTAGTAAAACAAAATTTTCATCTCAGAAAGGCAACATTCTTCCTTCTCCCTGTTCTAGTGACTTTTCGCTTAAATATCTGCTAATTTGAAAATTACTTCATCTAACAGAACACTCTTGCCTGAATCTCGGTGTGCTCTGCAGCCCACGGTTCTGATCCTACAAAGATTTATGCTTGCACATAATCTGGAGTATGAAAAGTAGTGTCACCAGCTTCAGTGAAATGACCCACGTACCTCAAGTTAAGTACCTGGGTAAAACTTTCAAGGAGTCCTAAATCTCTGGCAAGATAGCGCTGCAGCCATCTCACTGAAACACAGCCTCAGCTGGTTGGACCCGGTACCTGCTACACGGCCGCAGAACACCTCGGTTGTTACCAACAGCAAGAGAAGAGCTCGATGGTGAGATGAAACTGTCTGGGAAACTTGAGCAATGAACATGCAGTTGCCCAAGCTGAAATTTGCTGAGATGGCAAGGGACTTCTCTCTCGCTTCTCCTTTCAATCAGGGCTATGAAATCAGGACTCCGGCTCTGCAACTGAAGACAATGCAGATTTGAGAGGAAATCAAATTAAGCTTTGTGACTTTTTTTTTCTACAAGGCAGCACATGGCTTTCGTGGGGTTTTTTGGTTGTTTTTTTTGTTTTCAAAAAAAGTCACCTTACCAATTCTGATCTGGCCTGATCATGCATGATCTTCTAATATCAAATCACATCCAGGGGTGAGGATGACTTCATAGATACAAAGAAGAGAAAGACTCTACATACAAATACAGAATCATATATAGTCTTAAAGCCTTTATTTTGATGCAAAATAAAACAGGTAAAATTTATATAGCCATATGTAACAAAAGATCAAAACCTTTGATGTGGTACTAAAAAAAAACCCCTCTCAAATCGTGTATTGAATTTCTCCCCCAAAACAATCATGCATGATTTTAAAATCAGTTTCACTTAAACACACGGGTATTGTCAGGATCACAAACACCTCTCTCCCCCACGATAACAGAATAGTGTCTTGTAAAGCCTTCTCTTCTATGCAGAGATAGTGAATAGCACTTCTGATTTTGCACGTAAGGCTTACGAGACTCTGCAGAACAACTGTGACGGAGAGCACAGGTGTAGGGCCTTTCGGAAGTGCAAAGCAGCCCCTGTTCAGAGCAGAATGTCAGGATGCGGCCCTGGCAGAGCAGTCGGTAGGATTCACTCACAGCACTAACTCTCTGATAAACAAATCTGTGACGGCTGGGAGGAGGAGGTAGCACAATTCATCTGTAAAAAAATTAGGCAGCATGTGAAGCTATTTCTAGATCAGGAAGCTGGAGTGAATTGGAATTCAGGGCTGCATGCACTTTTTCAAGGCAGGAGCCTGTTGGTTTTTTTTTTTTTTAATGGTTAGTTCCCCCCTTTTTTTTTTCACAAAGGGCAATTGATACTTCTTTATGCATTCGAGGGGTGCCTAGAGACTTCTGCATCATAATATATCACAGTGGTAATGTCTGCTCACAGGCCAAGATCATGGCTCACTAGTGGGTGGTCACTCAGAAAATCCACAGGCTCTTTTTCTATCTCTTAATCTTTCAACTGCTGGGCCTGGCTGGCCCCATGCCAGAGCCAGAAACGCAGGCTGCACGCCACCAGCTCAGGAAATCAAAGCTTCCAGCTTCACGTGAGAGCGGGCCTCTGTCCCCCTTGTCTTGACTCCTGTTCACACAACTTATGGCACGCTGCTCCTGCAGCAAACCCAAACTCTCCCTTCACACCTGCTACGTCAGTAACGTTAGTGCTGGACTGGCACATTTTGGATGAGGGAGTGTGAGGCAATTACGTGTCAAGTGCATTTCAGACTCATAATTTTCCCAAACATATGGACATATGGGGAAAAGAACAACTTGTTACTTAACGGCTCTTTTGGATTTTGCAAGTATGTATTTTCAACCGTCAGTTGTAGCACCTCGTGAATTCTGCACGGTACATATTTTTCCACAATATGGTGCTAAAATCATACATTTTACACTGCAGAGAAGCTGACTATATATACACTGTAGTTACACATTATACTTTTGAAAATATCGTACCTCTACCAGATATTAAACCAGCAAATGGCAATTTTCTCCCAGAACAATGGCACCAGAGATTGATTGGATGTTCTGTAATACTTTTTGGTCTTGTTCCCCCAGCTAGGTCAGACTGTTCTTCCTCCTTAGCTCCTCACCTGTAGGATGCATCCATATATTATACTTGTAGCACTTTCTTTTTTTTTTTTTTCTTTTTTTGGAACAAGCTCTGTACTGATCTAACAGCAGAACCATCATTTAATAACCTGTTGGGTAAGATTAACAGCTCAGAAGGTGTTCATTTGATCTGTCCGCCTCAACCAAGTGGAGCCGATGCAGTCAAGGGGGGCTCTTAAGGAGAGATTCAGGTTACGGGGAGACAATTGTGCAGGTCCTTCAAATGCTATAAATAACCCAGGAACTGTTTCCATCCAGATTTTATTTGGCCCTGGCTCTTGAAATACTGTAAATAAGTTCTGTTCACTGTGCTGAGATGCCGTTTGAAGGCTTAGTTGAGTGTGATTTATAAAGGCAGTAGCTTATATTCAGAGCTGTTCTTAATTGTGGCCTGGCTTGATAAAGCCACTGTCACAAATATACTAGTTTCTTTACAGCTGGATCAAATGTATCAGGGGTTATATTTCAAGGAGGGAAAGGAAAGTATTTTAATTTGTTTTCGCTTCACTTTCAGTGGGCCTTCATAACACCAGCGGCTACCCTGTGGCTGCCAAGTCCTGGCTGAGTATCCTACAGAATCTAAAAGTCTTTGAGAGAAGTACAAGGCTGTGTACAGCACGTACACGACAGGCAGTTTCCTCGGGGAATGCGCCTTATTTATGGAGGGTACGGAGAGACATCCAGCTTTACATCCAACCCTCCCTCCAGAGGTTTTTCCCTCCTACATTACTAGGGAAGAGGGCAGAAAGAAATGGAACAAGAACTGAACACACTTGCTTCATAATCGGTTGCATTCCTCTCTCTCCCTCCCACCAATGCTTCCTCCTGACTGGATTTAGAGCTGTGCCTGCCCCTGCCCCAGGGAGCCCAGCCCTGTATCTGAATCACGGAGATGTCCCCCCACCACCCCAAAGCTGTCTCCTCTTCACTGCTTCCCAGCCCAGCTGGTGGGTAGAGATTGGTGTGAATTCAAATGCTAGAGCCTGCTGGCTGGCTGGGCAGCTGCAAGCGCTCCCCATGCCTTAGGGTTACGCCAGTCTCTCACCAGCATTAGCAGCACAGAAGAAATTTTGGCTAGGATTAAACGCTGCTTCTCATCAGGGCCATTACCTACCGGCGGTGGCCCCTGGCAAACAGCAGCGCACAGACCCACCCTGTCCAGCTCCTTACGGACCTCTTACTCTAACAAGCTCTTTTCCCAGGGATATCTAGTAAAGGGACATGCTCCAAGCAGGACAAACCTTCCTGGTGATATTTAATACCTGGGAAGCGACCGATGTGATTTAATCCGTTGCATACCAAAGGTGTCAAAAAGACATCAAAGAAATCCTTGTGTTTAATCCTTGGCCGGGTCACAGTCTCTCCCTGATGAGCAAAGGAGCCCAAAAAGTTTAATAACACTCCCAAAAGGCAAAAGTCGAGGAATTAAGGACACTTGGAAATTTCACAAAGTATATTTCTAGGTGGCAAGACCGTATGGTTTCCCTGTGACAAAATCCTTGAGACAGAGCTCTGAGCATCCACAGCCCTGTTGGGCCAGGTATCACAGGTCCCCGCGGTTGGGGACATGCATTTCTGACCTCCTCCCAGGCTGTCTGGCTGCCGGGCAAGCTCAGGCTGCGCGGGGCAAATTGCTGCGCATACCCCACCTACGAGGCACGTACAAGGCACATACCCCTTTGCCCTGTCCCCCCACGGCTCTGCTGCACTGCTGGCCCCCTCTCCCCACCCACACCTTCTCTCTTCCTATGCACTGCTGCAAATAACTTGCTACAAACAGCTATTCTCTCCTCTTCTTCCTGGGCACCAGGGTCTTGAAGCCCTCCCTGTTGCCTTCCTTGTCTTTTCCCTCACCCCTTGCTGTGAAAAACCCCCTCCCTGCTGGCCTGCTGGCCCCTAGCTTCAGGAACTCAAGTAGTTTGGCACTTGGCACCGGCCTGGCGCTGCTCGAGGCCGAGCTTCACTTGGGGGACTGAGAGTGGGCCCCACACCGACAGGTGCCTTCACGCGGTGGTAGGGCACGTCGCTGGCAGGCACTTCACTGTAACCCTGGCCAGAGTGGGCTGGGAAGGGGCTGCCCTGCCCCAGCCAAGGCAGCACCTGATACAGTAACTTAATATGAATTACTGAGTCCATGCCTGTGGTCACCTCCTCAGCCGCTTCTTACAGGCCAGCTCCGCTGAAACCCCAAGAGCGACACTTCTTGACAGCAGCTGAGGATCTGATCTCCAGGGTCTACATTTAGAGAGTGTACACTGTGTAACAGAGAAACGCTCACAAGCGCACACACGCACATCTACAGTCGCGCGCTTCTCAGGTGGCTGGCTGCCTTGTCCTCTGTGGGCCTGCCCAAGCATGGTGGATAAAGCTTTTTGCCTTGCTCCAAATGCAGCAGGTGCAGTAAGAGTAGAATCTTGCTACACAAACTGCAAAAAATGAAGGCTACAAGATAAATGCTGCCACCACCAAACGGAAGGAGGAAGACAGAAGCCAGATGACAAATCTGGAACTGCAACATCCTTAAACCACAGAGCTGCTGGTCCGAATGTGCCTGGAATGCGGCCGCCACCTCCGTGGCAGTCCTTTGTCAACTCACGATCACACACTGGATTACACAAGATCCCCAGCTCTGCGTGAAGTCTGTACTGCATGCTGTGTTCTCACTTAAAGGCTCTACAACAGCACTCTGAAGTAGACTCTGGTGACACCACTGCCCTTACGCAGACAGCTACGTACTGTATAGGTGTAACTGGATTCGGTAAATAGCCCTGAGGTGTATTAAGTGTTGCGCTTCGTTTCCAGCAGCCACTTTCCATTTTTAAAAGGAAATAAAAAATACTCAACTGTCTGGTACCTCATGTACTCAAAACACATCGTACCTCATGTGGCTTTAGTTTGCCTGTTAGAAAGCACCTACGCTGAGCCCAGCTCAGTAAGAATGACTCCAGGTCTTGTGTGCCATTCTTACAGGCAGCTACGCTTGGGAACAACTCTACAAGGATGAAGTCCGAGGGGATTCCTCCCGGGCTGTGCTGGCAAGTCCAGTGTGCGGCTATACTGCTGCAGTCATGGGGTTCTTCTGCCTGGGATCCTGTTGCCTGTACTGGTACTGGTCTGGACTGGCCCCACGGTGTCGGACAATTTCATTGTACGCTGGTGCTCGGTGGGACTGAGGAGGGGAAGGAGGCACGTCCTGCCGGAGGGGTCCTTTATGCTGGTTTGTGACGGGCTGGGCTGGGTAGTACTGGGGGTACCTCAATTCTGCCACTCTTGTGTCCGGTGCACGGATGTAGTTCCCCTTAGATGTGTGGACAACAGGCTGTCCTCCTTGGTAGTAGGGAAGATCTCTCTCTTTGTACATTACTCGTGGCCCTGTTAAATATTCCAGTGGCTCTGCAGGTCCACGCCTGAGGATGAAAAACATAATAAAGCACATAAAAAGGCAGTCTACTAGCCCAGTGACACGTTATTGTACTCACAATCTATGTTTACTTTGGGAAAGGAAATGCCACCTCAAGCATGACAGGTCCAGATGAATCAAAAGAACTTCTGAAGGATAACAAGCCTCCCACCTGCATGCTACAAAAGTCTGTAATACCCAGGACGCTAGAGGAAGGGTCCAGCGCACACCACAGCCCTTTTACAATGGGGGAGCACTGGAGCCCTTCAGCTCCTAAAGTCAGCCTCCAGTGATCCATTTGCTGTAATGGAAACAAAGCTCCTTTAAACAATGCGTGTTTGACTGAATCTTATCTAGCCTGAGGATAAACAGATGAGTTGGGTCTGCAAGTCTGCAAATCCCATAAGCTATACATGCACAAATATTCATGCTTTCCAAGCCATTTCCCACTATTTTTTCTCCTAACATGTCAGACTGTAAAACTTTCCAAACACCATAGTTGGAAAAAACTGGAACTCCTGGAAGAAACACTAGGGATGTCAGGCTACAATATCTGTGTTTAATGGGTGAACTGCCAATGGGATTTCAAAAAAACTCCTGTGATCTATAAGGCCTGATATTACAACAGCCCTGTAACTTGTCTGCATCAGTATGGATTTGACAAGCTCTAGTTCACGTGAAAAGCAACATGTGAACACGCCATCCCTGAGGATGTGCCATGGAGCCCTCTCTGTAGCTTTCTGCATCTTAATTCCATGATTTGCACTAATGAAGTATTGATATTTTTTCCTAGTACAGCTTAACTTGTGATACTTTTGAAATGGCAAAAATAATTGTTCTCACAGACATGTCACCAGAGCATCCCCCAAAGTTCAACTCAATTAGGAGTTTTTGCCAGTCTGATTGCAAATGCCTTTGCACTTTGGGCACAACCTCCCATTGACTGCAGAGGAAGCTTCTCTCCAAGTGAGAGTTGAAGGAAGATGGCAGGGTTTTGACCCAAAACAGGGCCTGAAAGTAGAAATCAATTACACCTGCTCTGTGGCGTTGGGACTGAACTCATCAACTGTTTAAATATTCTTTGCACAGATGTATTAAAAAAAGTCATCATTTTGGTACAGCAGATCAGGTGTTCACAATTCGTCAATGCCTCTCTTCTGTTCACACAGAGGTTTTACAAGCATGCTCCCCCTTTCTTAATCTGGGCTCCCAGACTCTGCTGGAACTTGTTGTGCATGAAGTAAAACAAAACATGTGGTTTTCTGCTGCACTCGTTTAAGCCCATGGGGTAAATCATGGACATAGGCAATGAACAAACATTATCTGCCTTGAAATGAACCTACAATTCTCCCCCTGGAATAACTTAGTGCAAATGTTTCCTGTTTAAAATGGAAAGAGCAAAAGAAAGAATTCCAGGCCTTGGACTTTTAGGACCCTATGCTCCCCAGAGACTTTTTGCTTTAAAAACAGAACATTATAAAAGACAGGCACTCCTGGCTCCCCCCCCGCCCCCGGTGAGACAGTCCAGACAAAGTGCTGAAGGGCCTGAAGCCACCCTGTGAGATACTGAAAGGACTCTTAACCGCACGTATTGAGACAACTGCTGTCTCTGCTCACACACCTACGCCTTGCAACAAAGCCTAATTTCCACAGCAGGCCAAAGAGTTGCTCCATGTATTTCTAGATGAAGACCTGTTCACTAGTCAGTCCCGTCACACTCAGCTTTTAATTCCTTTGTGCGCAAAACCACACTTCCAATCATAAAAGGCTTCCGCAATGGTAGGAACTGCTTTATGTCAAGCAGCAAACCAACAGGAACAAATGTCAAACCTATACCCATCACCTTTTAATATAAGGATAATGCTCAAAATCCTGTACATTGGATTTTATAAAATGTTCGCATTGGCAGCTATAATCAACCAAATTCTTGTGGATCACATTAAAAAGGGACTGAGCTTGGAACCTGATCCAGAATTCATTGAAGAGCCAGGTAGCTTTTGGACAGAGCTCTAACTGCGAAACTGAATTACTCCAAAATAACAAATTCAAGATTAATCGGTACCGAAATGACTGTTGAGAACAGGACTGAGCCACCAGCATCATCTACTGAGCCTTCAGCACACAGCTTATCCCTCAACTCACACGAGAGGTCTGGATGGTGCAGAAAAAGAGGGGGATGTGGTTTGCCATCCAGCCAAAGGAGCTGTTTCCAGGAAAGCTCAGCCGGTCCAGTTCTAGGAGACAGTGTGACACTGCTGCCACAGAAGCTGGGACCATGCAGAGGGTAGCACATTCAGGCAGCTCTGACCTAGGACTGTGCAGTGAAGATGAGCCTGAGCAATCAAAGCACAAGTGTGCCAGACCCGAGGCATGTACCCAAGCTGCTTGAGCTTGTGCTATCAGGTCTTCGTTGCCGTTACCTATCCTACAAAACTAAATCCACCATTGGTTCACTTGCAGCTAATACCGTCTCTAGTTGTGTAGACAAACTGCAGAGGGGAACATGCGGGAAGGGCAAAATCTTTCTAAAAAATAAAAAAATACCCAAGCTGTTCACTCTCAGCACCAGTTTCCCTCCTCTGAGGGTGAAACACCCATAAGTGGTATCACTCTCGAGTGCCTTTCCCAGAATCAGAGCTTAGCAGCTGGAAGGAGGGGTTGTACACAGAGAGAAGGCTTGAATCCACTTCACATGGATCCTTTAGGAAAGCCCCAGGAAGACAGAAGGTATGTGAGGTTTTTTAGCAGCCTTGGCAAAAATACAACCAGTGATCTAACCAGTGATTACCAGAACTCTCGCATGAGTAAAATCTTGGGAAACCCTGGTAACTGCCCCAAAGGCTGTCCCTGGGCAGCATGACCAGGGGGAAATTTCATGAAAGATATCCTCGTGGCTGCACCACACTCTCCGCCTCACTTACCCCTGGTGATCACAGTGGGTGTTACACATGCAGATACACATGCTACAATGACGACATATTCTTCCCCTTTTATGACCAGCACTGCATGCTGAAGCTGAGTTATTTCCTGAGGATTCATTCTTCCCCACCTACCAGCCGTGCCTGGTGAAGTCTGCTCTTAGGGAGCTGCTCACAGTGCAACCAACCAGCCTGGGGAGTCTCCATGAACCTCTGTCATGAACCTCCCTCTGACAGGTCTTAAAATATGGGAAAAAACAGCCCTTCCATCCCCAAGTGTGTCAAGTTAACCTTCAGAAAGTCAGTCTTTTTAAGGTAGAAGAAACACCTACAGATACCAAGCCCTGGCTGTAGAAATGCTGTCACCATTAGGAGTAAGTCTGAGACACTGGCAGCAGATCCCAGCAGGAAGAGCAGGGCTTCTCTAAAGCAACACCATTTTCACTTGATAGCTCATGGTGTAAAAGTATATGCTATTGTTTATCCTTAAAGAAATGGCCATAACAACTCAAACCAAACACTTTCTACTTGGCAGCCCCTTGTAGATGCTATGCTTGTTTCTGCAAGCAGCAAAACAACCCCTGCCTTTTCACACGGCAGACGTTGCCGCCTTTGAGGAGGCCCTAATGAAATTCTTCTCCCCTCCCTTGCTGTTTTTGTTGGCTCCTGATGAGTTCAGAGTTCACAGGGCCATATCACACCTCCCAAGTGACCCACAGTTTGGGGGTCAAACCAATAACCTCAAGTGGAAAATCAGTGACCCAGGGGAACGATCAAAAATCCACAAATTGGGTCAAGCAGGTCCAGCCACTCCAAAGGACTGGGCCAAGAGCATGCCCTCTGAGAAGACATGCTGAGCGGGAGCTGCTCTGACCGTCAGCCGTTTTCCAGATTTTTGGCCAGTTGTTTGACCTGGGGGTCCAGTGAAATTAATGGCAGGCAGAAGGTAGGGAAGCTGACACAACAACCTGATCTCAGAGCTCAAAAAGTATTTTTGCTGATAGTTCAGCTCTGCTGGCTCCCACTGGAAGATGCATCACTGATGCGGGTCTAGCTAAAAGCAGAGGCTGCTGCTGAAGGAAGCAGTGGAAGGAAGGGAGACAGAAGCACCAGGTTCAAGAAGGGAGGGAAATTGGTGCGGCAGTGTGAAAATGCGCTCCTCAAAAATGTCATGGGCAAGGCATCCCTTAAAATGTTCCTTTTATTGTGGGGAAGCGAAATATCACCTTCCCCTGCAGAGAAATTACAGATCACACACACAGGTAGTTGCAAACATGTTTTGCCATATCATTTCATATGCTGGTTAGCAGCTCTACTGGTTTATCTTCTAAATGATTCAGCAGGTAAAAACTGTAATCCATTTTGAGCTTTAAGAGCACAAAGTAGCCTTGTCCAAATAAAGCAGGTAACTCATGACTGATGTTCAATTAACAGTACATGTGTTGTTATTTTCCCTATAACAAGTAAAGCCTGAAGTAGTTTGTTTTTCTACCCTTGCTTTATTTATCTTCCAAGCACAAAGAATATAAAATCTAATATTTTCTGGCATTGCTGCAGAATTTTTAAGAGCTTCTGGGTTTATTTAAAACTGAACCAAAGGATTCAGAATACTTAAGGCTTCTTTTACCCAAAATGTTACTTAGTCATTGAAGTTAAACAGGTATCTGTAGGTTTCAAAAAACCTAAGTAAACCACTTTTTGCTTCCTGCAGTTCCCCCTGTTTTTTTTAAAGCCTCCATTTCAGTAATTCTTCAGTTGTGGAGAATCTCATAGGGTAGACTGGCCTAAGTACCTGATGCTTCAAAAAACAACCCGAAAAAAATAATTTCATTTCAGGTTCACTGTGTTTCATTGTTAACCCTCATTTGCAGGTCACCTTTAACATCAGCCACGAGACACATGGTTGGGTTATCTGAAAGGAAAGGAAAGCAAAATGATGGCCTGGCTGTTCATGCTGTGCCCCATCATGTTGGGGGTTTGGATTTCATCATGACAAAGAGTTTTTCTTGCCTCTGTTCTACAGGGAGAATCACAGAGGTCACCCTCTTAGTACCTGGTAAAAAGCAAGGAAGGGAATGCTCTCTTCTTACATCACTGTCTCCTCGCTGCTGAGAGAATATTTTGCAAGGGATATAAACTCACATGAAAAACGGTCTTCTTACTTTGTCAGGGAGTACTTCTTGAAATAAACTTCAAAGACAGCCACAGACTAAGTGGCAAATGGAAAGCCCACATTTGGCTGCAGTCTCTTTCATGTCTAAGCAAGACACACAGAGACTCTGGCTGATGGCATCAGGCAGCTCAGGCTGTGATTAAAGAACAGGAGAAAGCAACAAGGTCCTATCTGTGTTCAAATTCTCACCGAAGAACTCTATTGTATGCATCGTGACTGCAGGCTGTTTGTTCTCAGCCAGGAGGATCTACTTTTAAAGAAGAAAGGAGAAGCTGATGTAACAATTAAATTATGCAAGCAAACAACCTTAAAGTATCAAATACATTACACTGTGTCTTTAGAAATTCTTCTCAACATACACTAAAAACAACTGACTGAAAAGACTATGTAGTCCCTATCTCTCCAGATACAGTATTAAAGACACCGCAGTGCTGTTTGTAGTCAGTGGCACTAAGAACTTCTGTTGCTTAATTTTCAATGTGCATACAACTTAAAAAAAAAATTTTTTTTTGGTAATCATCGCAGCTTTCAAAAAAATCACTGCATGACTCTGAGTTTCATTAAAGTCTGTCTCTGTATCTTAATAGGCAAGACAGTCCTACAACAAATATTCTTTGCCATGTCAGACCAATACTTCCCATAGCCGATGATGGGGGTTTGCATTTAAAAAGCCACTGGAAAACAAATTTGGTATCTTAGCACTGGGAAGAATCTGCAGCACAAGGAAGTGCTCAGTGGCTGCTGTCTGTGAGAGAGGCTTGTACCTCTCAGAAGGCAGATGTCTAGCAATGTCATACTAACCTCAAACACACCACACACA
>VYZV01030677.1:15604-28410 GCA_013401275.1 Pandion haliaetus | reverse complement strand
GTGGAGGTGCTTTTTTCTCCCGTTCTTTTATCAACAATACAAGGCTAAAAAATCAGATAACGTAAACGAATACAATCCCTGGCTCTCATGTAGCACATGCCATGCAGAGAGCGCTGTTTTTAGTTTGAGGACTGTGTTTGGAATTCCTTCAGTGTCAGGTTTCCAGTTACCAGACCCTCATCCCTGGGCCAGGCACGACTGTGGTTGGACTGGATTAGCAGAACACTCTGCAATGTATATTACATAGCTTTGACTTCTACAGGCTTTGCAGACCCATAAAAATAATGATCATTTCATGACCTGTGTTACTGGGGGGGCGCGGGGGGAAGAGCAGAAAAATATCTCTCTCCCCTTTTTAAAGAATTTATATTTGTTTTGGATTTGGAGAAGGAGTTTGTTTGAAATTCAAGGAAGAGTACATTTCAGATGCAATGCAGGCAGGCCTGATTCTCTTCCCTTGCATGCAGTTCTGCAAAGTTTAACAGTGGCCTTGACTGGCCTGAACATAAGAGCTTATATGCATAGTTTTTGTCTCTCTCTACTGTATCACGGCTTGGAATATTTAGAAACAAACAGCAAAAGCACCACAATCCCAGAAAGTAAGTGCATAGACGTGTTTACATTACTCTAGTTGAAGTCTAGCCTTAAAGCAGCTGGAGAACGAAGTCCTTTATTGTGTGCAGGGGGCCACATTTTGAGAGGTGTTGGGCCCCAGCAGCTCCATGGGCAGTTCTTAGCAATTGGAGACATTTAGTTGTCCCACTTGTTTTCACATCCAGGACCAGGCATCAAGTTTAGTCAAATACTAGCTTTCCATGCAGATAAGCAGACTGCAGAAACAACTGTAAGACAGGAAAACAGTAGTCTGACAAGTTTAAAACTTTACTATAAGATTATGCACAATTTCTTATGACAGCATGAACAGTCTATTTTGCATGCAAGCAAATTGATTGTTCTTAATCCCTAACGGGGCAAACTATGTCACAGATTGGTTAACATCAGAATTTACAGTGCCATTAATTAAACCCCCTCTCATCAGCAACAAAGCCATAAAACATTGCGTTGCTCCTCTGCTCCAGCATTCGTTTATTTTCCACAACAGATCTCAGACCAGCTAGTGATAATCCCATCCTGCAGGCAAAGCACCCCTTTCTTTCCTTCCCTAAATCCACCCTACAAATACAGGAACTGCAATAATCAGGATTAAAACCCTCAAATCAACAGCAACAAAAACCCAAATATACTAGCTGGTGCTCTATAAATGCCCAATAAGCATTCAAAACAACTAGCCCAATAATCCTCACTTGTTTTGTTCATACGCTTTCAGGCATGGTACATCTCTTCTACCAGGAGGCATAAAACAAAGTAGCACCTATTGAACAAGACATCGCTATTCTGTGATCTCTTCAAGCTTAAAGGGATCTTAAGTAGATTGGTACTTTAAGTAGCGAGTCATTACAACATGTGTCATTTCATATGTTACTCATTATTCAACACAACATAATACCGTGTGAGTCATTAACCTCTTGGCATTGGTAACCTACTCTCAATGCTAAGCAGTCATGCTTGTTGCTCAGGAACCCCCATGCTCTGTCGGGGAGAGACCTGGATGAGATTTTAAGGTCCCTTTGGTCTTTTGTTTTGCAGATCAGCAGGGGCTGAAAGCTCTTCCTATAGACTAAAAGAGCTCTTGGCCTTTGGTCTCTTGCTTCACATTTCTGCGATGGTGCCAGCCAAGTTACACTGGAGGGAAGAAAACTTCTTTTGAAAGGACATACGCATGTTAAGCCAGCAAGAGAAGCAAACCTTTAGGTTTCTCAGCTGAATTTTGTATTTCAATGCAGACTCAAACTACTATGAAGTAGTACTGAACACGAGCAGAACTGCCACCACCGGGGCGAGATGCTAAAATGAAAACTCTCTTATGGTAATATTTGTACTGCATTACTGTGCAGTAGCTCCAAAGGACATGAGAATCCTGCTACCCCTGCCATGAGACAAGCCAGCTACATCCCTCAAGAGCAGGCAAGCAATGAGCAGGGAGAGAGATGCGGAGAGGTGAGACCCCAATGCTGGCCCCAGCACAGCAGCAGCACAAAAGCCAGACATACTATCCAGATCTCCTTGCCTCACCCGAATCTCTACTGCACATCTCCGTGGTTTTGGAGGCTATCAGGATAGAAATTAAAGGTCCTCTGGTGGTTCAGGAGATTTTAATTTGATTTAAAAGAAATTCTGTTGCCATAGTCAAAATCGCTCTGCAGAAGGAAACAAACACACCGCTCAGGCTCCAGGAGAGCTCCTCCCGAACAAGGAAGCCTCCTCCCTTTGCCTACCCATTCACAGCACTACTGCTATCTGTGCCGTTTTTGTAAAGTGCTGTCAAAGACACAGAAACCCAAATTCTATGCTGTTCTCATTTTTCACGTGAAATGAATTTAAAGCATGGTGATTATTCAGCTGTGCTGTTCAAATGATTTTCAATAAACAACAGAAATCATTAAAAGAACCTTCCTAAGGAATAACAACCTGGGCCCAGGTCTTTACTATTCAGCCGCTGGGATCTTAACACGCTGTCTGATCTTTAGTGGGCCAGTAAAACCTGTAAGAAGTGGTTATTAATGTTATTACCAAGCTTTTAGGCTTTTTTTTTTTTTAAAGCATCTCTCATTTAAATTAAAGCATTCCTTGCAGCATTTTCTCCCATTGCCATGATGAAGCATGGCTGTCAATTCCACATCTGATGGCACAAACTGGGTAGTAAAACCATGCTTCAAAAAAAAAAAAAAAAGAAAAGAAAAATGATTTTTGAAACTGATTGTAGCTGGTTGTTTTTCCCTCCATTTTGTGTCTTTCTGGGTCCAGACATTCTGTTAAACTCACTGGGATGTGCCATTCCCTTTTTTCCCCTTTGCAACAAAGGCAAAGCTCAAGATCCAGAGGAGAACGATGGCTGCTTTTTAGGGGCGAGGGGGACCTTAAAAACAAGCAGCTCGTATTTCTTTCTTCAGGTAGTATTCCCACTGCTCCCCTACTGCTTGTGTACTGATTTGCTCCTGAACAGCCTGTAAGTACATCCTCCTCCCCTTATTTTCTTTTGTTAGAACCATTCATTTCTATACAGGCATTAGATTATAGATTTCCTGGCTTGCCGCACTCCATTAACACTCTGGTAACTACCCCTTTTCCAGCCAGCCATTAAACACCACCTTTAATAATTGAGATTTAAAGGCTCAGGGCATGATAAACAGCTGAAGTTATAACTTTACAGCTGCTTCTACAGAAGTGCGTAAATCTCCAGATTTGGATAGGCAAATCAGTTAATTAGACTTGCATTAAGTCACAAACTTTGCGGGTGCTCTGACAGCAGATGTCCTGAAGTCAAGCTTTAAATAACAAGGGTCAAAACCCTCAATCCCACTAGACTAGGAGAGACGGAAACGTCCCACCCGGTGCCCAGAGAGCAGTAGCACTGACTGCAGCTGCTGTGACTTGCAGACGGCCACGAGCGCCCTGCGACTGCAGCCCATTCCAGCTGTGTTTATGCTGGCTTCTTCCTTAAGAGCTTCTACAGTTACACAAACATCAGCGCAGCTGTAGCAAGCAGAATGACTGCCGACTGGACACGCTCTACCTGCTGCCCTGGTGGAGGCAACCCTTGTTTTACCACCCTGCATTTCCCGCCGGCCAGCACACAGGCTGTGCTTTCAAAGCGGGGCCCTGTAAATTGTGGGGCTGAGCGCAGCTTCCCCCTGCCCCTACCTGTGGCTCAGGAAATGCTACGGGGATGGCCCCGAGTCACTACTAGCCGTAAATATTCAAAGCTGGTGAGACTCTGAGCTGCAGGCCGCTGGCCTCTTTAGGGACATGGGTAGTAAGAGGTTAAACTTCGGTCCTGAGGCCCAAGTGCCTGTGCTCCATCGCTGCATGAGTTATCTCCCTGTTGCTGCATTTAAAAATACCGTATGTAATTAACTGTTATCAGGTTGTTAAGCAGCGTGCTGAAGTGTGAACTTACCATTCAATTGTTTCCTTTATTTACAAAGTCCCTGCCATTCTCTGAGGCGGCAGCCTGGGACAGGCTGTTGACTTGTTCAGATGAAGAGGGTTTAGCGCACCAGATTTCGGTAGCAGAAGCAGATTCTGGAGAGGTGAGACGCAGCCGTGAATCTGCTCCATTCCTCAAACACCCCCTCAACACGCCCTGCAGAATAGCTGTCTGCGAATGAGACACACGCACACCACCGCTACCAAATACATCACTGTAACGCTGCTTTGAGACCTGAACCACACAGCACAGAGGAAATTCACAATACAGCTCCCAACCACTGCAAACCAGCCTTCTGAGCACAAGCAGAGTTTTTACTCATATGTATGGCACTAACTTTATTGCCTGTAGATAACTACAAGCTATGTGGCCCGTTCACAGAGGAGGACGATGTAACTACTTGACTTTCACGCACTTCTGTGCTCGGTTCTGCCCCTTCCCCTTTTCATTTGCTGGACTTTGTTTCCTTAAGAAAAACAAATCTGGAAGTCAGTGGACATCATGTTAGATCACAGGCTGGAGAGAGAAGGACATGACAACAGGGCAAGATGCCACATCCCCTGCTGTCCTCTCTGCCTCCCTGCACAAGGCCCAGGTTTGGTTTCCTGGAGCCCATGGCTCCCACCACTTTTTTGCCACTTTCCCCTCCTGGCCTGGCTACTGTTCTCTGCTTTCTTCCCCAGCAGCACCAGCCCTAGCAATGCCTGCAAAGAGTCCAAAATGACACGAGACACTATCAGATCTATGTGGTTTTCTTCTATGAATTCCTGGTCTGGGGCAGCACCATGCATCCAGCAGGACTTACTAGCATGGTCCCTGGGCAAGCAGTGTCCTTTGCTCTTTGGGAACTGGTGCAATCATCAATATCCCAGGTCTATGCGCATGCCTCCCCCCCTACTTGTAATAGAGGAGATATGTAGCTTCTAAACAAATTTCTTCTGTGCCATCTGCACACCATGCTGCATGCCAGATGACAAGATAAAATTTGCAACAGCCAAGTTCTTGGAGCACAGCAACCTTCTAAGAGAGAGCAAGCACAGCCTGTGGCAACACAGTTACGTCAGCTTAGTCATGTACCTAGAACAGAAGACATCAGGATGCTGAAGCTGGAAGAAGGAGCACACAGCAGAAGACAGAAAAAACCACACTTTAAAGACACATCAAAACACTGCATCCTTGAGCAATGGGAGAGCAATGCCAGCAGCTGGGAATTAGTGATACCTTACAGAGGTGACAGCACAGCAGTTGGAAGACAGGGGCAAGCCAATACTGAGACAAGGAGAGGCTTTGGACAGCACCACCAGGTATAGACTTTTAATTTCTTTTGAACACATATATACATCATGTCAAACACTGCCACGTGCAGTAGAGTCTTACGTGTGAGATGTGATGCTGTCAAGTAGCTTCAGCTTAGATTATGACGAACACCACCACAATCAGGGAGGCACCCCTACTCCACCCAGGAAGGCTACTACCTGCCATCAGAGAGAGAAAGAGAAGCAATAGCACTTCCTGATCTGAAGTGGGTAAGAACCCAGCAAAGATTCCAGACAGCATGTCTCAATTTGGCTGGGGGGTGGAATTAAATAAAAACTAACTTGAAACAATCTTTTACATAATGAATCAATCAAACAATTATCTTTGCTCTAGTATGTTCAAATCAAGGGAATCATCACTGAAAATAACAACCAATTTATATAGCTCATTTAAAGCCACAGTAAGCTAGGCTGCTGATTCACTAATGAACAATAAAGGTCACTACTATAATATCATTCTAAGTATTTTCAGATTGTGCGGTGTTATAGACTTGAAGTGGTATGTTCATAAAAAACCCATCAAGATACTTTGCAGAGGGAAGTAAAGATGGAAAGAGATCTGTGCTCTGCCTAGATACCAGACTAAGAAGAGGGAATAACTCGATGCGGTGAGGAACCTTGTGCCCCAGACTCATCCAGCCTCAGCCAAAGCCTCTGGATGTCAACGGAAGCATCTCAATGAGCTTTGGATTAGGCTCTTGTATAGGAGAATGGTATCTGAAAGGGGAGGACAGGGCAAGGGGAGAATGAGACATCTGTATTCTGGAATGAAGTCAGAAAGTTAAGGCCTGACAGCCTTAGACAGCAAATAAATACCTTGAGTACTGGATGCAGGTTGCTGAAATGCCTCACTCCACGTGGAGGCATTCCTTTTCAATTGTGTCTTTCAGGTATTCAGAGAAAAGGCTGACCAAAATGCAGTTAATTTATTTTTTACTTTTTGAGTGCTCATGATCTAGAAAGGGGTTCATATATGCAATTACTAAGAAACAAGACATTCTACTGGATGAATAACACACCTCTGCTACACGGAAGTTACCTCTACGATTATTAATAGTGTGGCAAATGGGGCAATGTAGCAGTGTGCCCTAAATTGCAGCATCACGTCTTTCACTATTACCAGAACCAGATGCTTCAGAGGAAGATGTAATTAGTGGAGAATTAATAGTTTGCATAGGCCTTACAGCATAAAAGCAACCTCTCCTTTCCTCCCCAGAAGCTAACTCAAACCAAAGCAACTATTGGTCTAAGTCCAGGTTTGCAGAAAGGTGCAGGTTTCAGAAATGCAAACGCTTGATGGCATGTCTGTACTTACAGATGTTAATATAAAAAACCCCAACAACGATAATATTTAACCTTGACAGACCTAGTACTTGAATCCCATAGAAAAAAAAGCGCAATATAGTAGAGAGAGCCTGTGGCGAGTTGAGAATGACATCTTTTCCAAACCGCAATGTTAAATCTTTAATGCTGACTTGGGTTCCTCTTTAACGAAAATATGTGTAATTCTACTTCCAGTAAAATGGGATTTTCTTTAAAAGAACTTTGCAACACTTCAAAGGCCCCTCTTTTTTTAATGATCAAAAAGTAAAAGGGAGAAATTTTGTATCATATCAAGCAGCTACAATGTAAACCGTTACTCAAGAAGAACATTCCAGTTTCTAAGTCAGAAAAGCACAAAGCAGCAATAGCATTCTGAGGATGCAAAATGGTCTCTGTATACTAAAGTCCCTTGCAAAACTTGTGGGATAAACTAGTACAACTGAAAATGAAATGTCTAAGGAGGAAAAGACCAGGGTTAAGGGTTCTGTATTGATTTTTTTTTCACATTGGGATTAAAGTGATTTCAGCTGGGACCCAGAATTACAGATGTAATTATAATTTCCATTTATATTTTTAGACTGTGTACAAAGAAGTGTAATAATGGACAGCTGAATGTTTTCCATTGTCCATTAAAAACGAAATGTTTCTGATGAAATCTCTGTAAGACCAAGGACCGTTGCAGTAATCTCTCAATAACAGAGCTTTCTTCAGATATTTGGTGACGAGAAAGAAGGGAGAGTTGTCAGCCGTTCACAGAAAGAAATCAAACCAAAATTACATTAAGGTTGTTATTCCCCTCGATAATACTAAAAAGATTCCAAGTTAAGATCAGTAACAAGTCTCTTCAAAGATTATTCATGAAATAACCTTTCTTGATATTATTTACAGGGTATTTAACAAAAAGCTCTGCATTAAGGCAACATTAAGGAGGCATTATTTAAACCACAGAAAGTTCAGGGATTGAAAAAGTGAAATTTCTCTAAGTACCGCTGACTGTCTGCCGTCCTTCCCCCATGCTTTACAATGCATGTTTAAGTCCAGGTTTCCTCCTGGAGGCCTCTGATAGCTAGGCAAATCATTGCTATTGAAAAGCAAAATGTATTCAAGGTAAAGCAGGTGCTTAAGTGCTCTGGTGGATCTGGGCCTAAAAATTCAAGTTGTAAACCCCAACTTAATTTCAACTGACTAATTGAGTTAGTCTTTTTTTTTTTTTCCCCGCTCTTTGATTTCCCTTTCATTTCAAACCGATCTGCTTTGTGCTTTCTGCCATAAAGTGTGGTACAGTCAGTACCGCAGCACAGCCTGTACCACTGAGCTTCCACTTGCCATTCCAGAGGGGGCTGCAGCACACCACCTGGTAAAGAGATCCTTTCAGAAAACGCTCAAAACCAGCACGGGTATATTCAGGCAGCCTAAATTCAGCCCAAATCCCTAGCCAGGAGGAAACCCAGATGCCTTCAGAGATCCCTACAAAGCTAATTAGAGGACTACCAGAAGTCGAGTCAGCCAGTAAGAAACAGTATGCACAGCAAAGTCGCATAGGCTTTGTGAAGCACGGCTACTGGGGTTCTTACAGCTTTTAACTGATTTTGGAAATCTTTAATTGCTGAATGTATAGTTGTAAAGTGTGTTTGCTGTTTGAGGATCTTTGGAAGAAAGACTGATAGTATGTCCTTTCTTCTACTTGTTTTGTCCTAACTATTGTTTTGGGTGGTTGATTTCAGTTCAAGAGCACATCACTATTATCCCTTTAAGAAAGCAGAACACAGTGAAAAACTGTGACCATACCATGCTTCTAAACTTATATTATTTTTTATACTGAAGACATCTCAGTTCTCAGTAAACAAATATTCCTCTTCTTTAAAGCACAGTATCTCAGATCAAGCCAAAATTCATAACAAAAATGCTAAACGAGGGACCAAAACCTGGTGACACATGGGTATGTACAACAGTACGCTAACACCTAGATCCAAGCAAAAAGCCATTCACATGGATTTTCAACTGTGAAATCCTGTTGAGATTGGTTTTGCTTGCCAGATTTTGTCATGATCTACAACAGACTGCTCTCAAAGTACTTCCCTTCACCTGGAAAACAAAGGCTATTTTTCTTCTTTAAATGAAGAAAAGTGCCAGCTACTCAATATCCAACGACCCCTGTTGGCTCGAGTTTTTACTTGATAACCCGGGCTGGGTTTTGTTCATGCATTTACCGCTCTCTCTGGCTGGAACTGGCTGCCAATTTCCAAGGTGCTGTTTCAGACTATCTAGTGCACAGATCCAGTCTCCTTGCTGAATTACATCTGGAGTGGAACAAAAATGGCAGATCATTCACTTTCTATTAAAGTTCACGCTCTCCTCCTCTTGCTTCCCACATATGTTATACAGTGGACGTGTTTGCATGTTCTGCTCTGTTTTTTCAGCTGTTGCAAGCACATGAGCTATCAATTACTCTGTGTGCAGAGAGAAGATGGTGACTTGAGGAACAGATTCCAGTTTACATGACTCCTCACCTCATCACTGCTTGAACATTTAAATGAATCCTGTTGGGTAAGAGGCCTTGAAGCAGAGATTCCTTAGGCGCTCTCTTCCCTGCCATTTCCCCCCCTAACCATCCCTCATTGAATGGTTAATCAGAGCAGAATAACTCTTTAAAACTAATACTTATTCAAACAGCTGTAGGATCCCATCTGCTCACGCAGAATGGAGTGCAGAACTAGTGGCGGCCACAGCGATACCAGACAGAAGCCAGCAGAAGGTATGAGTTCTGTCAGTATCTCTATAGCCAGATTAAGTTAGGTTTGGCAGACAAACTTTTCGAGTACAACACAGACACTACCATTACCATAAATGATGTGGTCAAGTTTTTAGCATATGCATTATGGTATTTAACATATTTCCAAAATAATGCTTGCTGAAAGTCTCACTAGTGGCCTAGATACTATTTAACACCAACCACACACCTACAAAGTTTTCCTGGTGTGTTTCTGGCATATCCACGACATCTTTACCTGTGGTAAAGATGCTCAATAGCTTATGCAGATTTTCCCAAATAAGAATCAGTGAAAGAAACAGTATCACTGTGCATCTTGTGCTTTGTTTATGCCATATTTTAAAGAACTGTTCTAGTAGAAAATTTCATACAGGTGCTAAGTGACAAAATTAAATGCTAATTTACATAACTATTAAATGCTAGAACAATGCAATCTTTTCCAAGCCTGGAGATGAGGGTAAAGGTTCTTAAGAAAGCAGGAATAAATTTTCTCTAACAGGGTACAACAGGAGTTTTAGCTCCATGCCTGCTCTTAACAAAGTTAGTGGTCCGTAACTGCTAGTGATCGGAACGTCTGCAATTCTTCAACAACCCTGAATTACATTAATTTCTAAGCCCTACTTTTGCTGCACTTTTATCTGTGGTAAGATGGGATGGGGTGGAAAAGAACACAGAGGGCAGGCAAAGATATATTCCTTTTTCTAGGATCTCCAAAATATGGAGGGAGACTGCTAACATTGGTGGGCAGAGTTCCTGGGGAAAAAAGCAAATATCCTAATCAGAGTTTATCAAATTACTACCAGACTGACCCAGAGAGCAAAGAAATGAAGGAATATGCTCTAACAGTGATCGCATTTCAGTCTAAACCTACTGCTGACTGCAATAGGTAGGAACACGTCCATGGATTGCCGTGGTTCTGCATCAGGCTCGTACTACCTTCTACAACATTTCTTGCAGAATAAGGTGTTACTCAAACTGGATCAACATACCCAAAGCATGCCTTAGGTGAATACATGGGCAAATAAACTTGGACAAAACCCTCTAGAATATAGAATATTCTCTTGATATGTGTTTAAGAGACTTCTGTGCAGAGAAATTAAATATGTCACCTACTTATGAAATGGAAGCAGTTTGGCTGCCAATTGTATGAGCTGTGTTGAAACAGCTGCTCTAGCAACTGTTTTTACTATCAAATTCTTCAGTCATTCTCTTAATCCCAAATTAGATACCTCTTTCCTTCAATCACCAGTTTATATAAAAGCTCTCTCCTCACAAGGCAGGGTTTCACTGAGGATAACAAACAACTGCAGGTCTGCTTAAAGCACCGCCCTTGTGTTTCTCTATGGCTCACATCTCCCTCACCGTGTTTCTTATTTCTCGGTCGGTGGCACACTGAGTGCTCACAACTCTGTCCCCTATGTGTTTGTAAAGGAACCCAGAACTATATTTGGGTTCTTAAGATTTCGCAGCCTGTCATTACCTTGCAGTGTGCAATTAAGACTGTCCACACACAATTCACTTTCCTACTTCACCATCACGATCTCCTTTCCTCTTTCCTAAGTATGTACATAAGAATACCTATAACTGACTCACTTTAAATGGCTTGCTATTAGAAGCTTCAAACTTGCCATCATGACAGTACAACTTCCTTGTCTTTTTAACATCTTCTCTGGTTTTTTTTTTGAGCCTGCTTTGGGAAGATTCGAGGGAGACAAAGGAATGGGCTGGATTATGGAGAACTAACTGCAGTCTGCCTCTGAGTGATGGATGCCATCGCAAAGCTGCTGTTTGCTTACAGGAATCTAGCTGAGCCATGGCAGAACATACAGGAGGTTCATGCATAACACCGAAAGCTTCAGGAAGCTCGCTCAAAAAACTCCTGATCCAACATCCTCAAAAATCATATATATTTACACCTGATGCTGTTGGCTTCCTACATTTCTCCATTGTTAGCTGGTTTTAAAGCACGTTCACTGACAACCATCTTTCAGCCATACCTCCAGACCTATTTATCAAGGGAAAGCCAAAGCCAAGAACTGCAGTGGAGCTGTGTTACTTTACAATGCGCTTTCTCACAGAAAGAAAAACTTATTTCCTCACCTTTGCAGCCTAGAGTCCATGCTTTTTGATCAGTTCTGAATTATAAACTAACGTAAGCAGCAACGTTTTTATTCCAAATATCCATACCTGTAAAGCAGCCAGCTGAGCTTCCCAGCCTGTTGGTCTCCTGAGCAATTTCAATATCCATCTCAACAATGCAATGGATGTATTTGCATTTTGTAGCGCACATGTTATTCCCCAGGTTTCACTCAGCACATCACACTGTTGATGCATTCTATGGGATATATGCTTTTGTTTTTTAATTTGATCTTCCTCTTTTTAATTTGCATTCACTTATCTTTTTTCCATAGATCCTTCATCTCAACCTAACCATTTTGTACTGAAACTTCTTTCTTTCGTGAATATTTTGTTCCCTAGCAGTTGTTTTGTTATTTTACTCACTGGAGGCATAGCTAATACAGCTTTCTTTTCTGAGGCAATCTCTCCATGACTTCATTAAATTTTATAATATTAATTCAAGCCCTTTTGTTCAAAGGCAATATTCTCCTCCATATCCTGTATTTTTAAGTTGATTTTGGTGCCCTTACTTTGAGTGGGAGGTCCTTATGCCTGGTTATACACTAAAATCCATACCGGATCCATGTTTTCTGTAAAAGTGACACCTGAAAGTATTTTTATTTACTCCTGCTAGTATCTCCTTGCAAAAAGGCTGGCTGTTTAGTTTCAAAATATTAATTGACTTTTAAACTCTTCCATATTGCATTAACTGACTTTTCCCTAGGAGTTGACTGACTTAGTAGAAAAATTGACAAAACCCATCCCTGTCTGCCTCCTTCTACACTTCCAAAGTATTCTTCTGGGACATCTGGCTTTTAGTGGTTTTTTGAAGCTATGTCCCAGTTGTTGGAGACATTTTCTTTGCTCAATTTTCTTTAGCCATTCCCATGGAAATTACAGAGGTGGCCTGTCAGCCGCAATCCCTGACTCGATGTCATGAACCTTGACCTTTCTGACTTTCTAAAGTATACTTTTAGTATTAAGACTTAATTTGGCTTGGATAGAGACATCCTGTTCATTTCAAGTGATATTTCTATTTTACTGGAAAGCTGGAGGTATGTTTTACAACTGAATCACCTTCCTTTTGAATTCAATGTAGATAGTTCTGTAATTGTGATCCTGTTTACAATTTTCCTGCCTCCTTTCAGCCAAGTCTTAGAGAAAGACACAAGACCATTTTTTGAAACATCTACAGTACACTGACCCTTTTCCTACCCACTCAGCTTTTAGT
>VYZV01030677.1:1717-14418 GCA_013401275.1 Pandion haliaetus | reverse complement strand
CCAGTAATGTGGTTTCATTGACAGACTATGACTTCGGTGATTCTGGACTGGGTTGATAAATTATTTCATGGCCATCAAAGTTTTGGCAAACTCCCCCCCATTTATGAAAACATATCTGCAGATGCTCTTTTTAACCAGGTGAACGATGCTCCAATTTAAACAGTGCTACAAGGCAGCAATGGCATTCCCTGCAATACCTGCAGTCTGCATCGGCATTGCCACCCTCTGCTTCCATAAAGCATGGGTTTGGGCTTAAAAAAAAGAAAAAAAGCAAATTCAGTACAGCCATGTAACGAAGTCAACTGATGAGAGGAACAGTGGAAAATTGAGAGGCAGACTGTTTCTAAGAAGTAGCTGAGCACCAAGAAGGTCCCTGGAAGATAACTTGGCAGAACAGCAGCAGTATTACGGGACAGAGCAATACTGTTACCATTACTGAGAACCACTGTGCCAATGCATGGCACTTGTCAGTGCAGATGGGTCAACATCAAAAACCAACCAGGACATCACATCCCTCAGCTGATGGCTATAACCATGACTGCACTGCTGGGTCAATGCTGTGCAACACACTGTTGGATGTCAAGGAGGAATGTAAATGAAGTATACAAAATGAGAAGGGGGACAGTTTTTTTGCAGTGTGGGAAGGAATAAGTTAAATCAAAGTGATTTAAAGCAAAAAAATTAATTGTGATCTAAACCAACAAGCAGGGAATTTAGATTTAAATAATTGATTTTAAACCTTGCTTTTTCATCTGTGCTCCTTGGTTAGTAAATTCCCCTAGGTCGGGAATGCTCTGACAAGTTGATTTGCAGCTAATTATAGTCTGCACTAAAATTGTGATTTCTTTTTGTTAACCAGGAGAACACACTATATACATATTTAAGTAATGTCAGTATATTAATTTCAGATTCTGCTAGACAATGGTGAATGATGACTTATTTAATAGACAATTAACTTTGTCTTGTGATTTGTGTCAAGTCACTTTCTGATGACGTATTTGGGATTCAATTAAATTGCAGAAATCCTGCATTTTGAAATAAACTTGGTTAGTAAAATAAAGGCAAGAACGCTCAAATGCAAGAAAAAGCTAATGAAACTTGCTAAGTAATCCATTCCTTCTGTTTGAAGAACCTTATCTCTTCATGACATAGGTGTTACAGAAACTTTGATTTTGATCCAAAGAGTTGGAAATGTTTTTGACTCAACTCTAGAGGCTACCTTATAAACTGACTGCATGGGGACTCTGGCCCCTTGAGTCAATGCTGTTTTCATGCTCTATAGTGTAAGACCTAAGTGCTCAATCTATTTAACTATTGAAAAGGAGGTTAAAAGATAGTATAAATGGTCACTGCATAGAAATACTGAAGGGAAGGTATTTTGCAGGCTTGGCTCTTAAAATCTAGCACAAACAATATTTACCATAGTACTAGAAAGGGAAATTGGGTAATTTCAGACTTAGGAAAAAAAAGGCCTAATCTTTTTAAACAGTAAAATACTTAACCTCTGAAGAATGTAATGAATTCTCCACAACATGACACTTTAATTCTAGGTTAGATGCTTCTGTAAATATATTATAAAAGTAATGCGATGGATCAAAGTTTAAATTTAGTTTGATGCAGAAGTGTAGAAGGTCTTGGAGGGCTCAGGCAAGGTGATCAAAATTGTCCTTTCTGGCTTCATACCTAGAAATGGAGGATGTGCTGCTTTTAGCTACTGCCTTAAGAAGCGCAAGTTGCATGGTCAATCTAAAGGGAAGCTTCCAGCATGGCAAGACTACATGGTGCCACTGTACTGCGAGGCTAGTTCCTTAATATATTTGCAAATTTCCCAGTTTTAAGATGCATGTTACATTTAAGACATATTCCTGTGAGCCAATTACCAGTTCACTCAGTGTCTCCTCCCAGCCACAGCAATACAGCTGAACTCATCTACACAGCCTGAACTAATTTTTCCATGCTAGCCGTTATTTTCTAATGCTCTTACTGCCTTTCCAGCCCCACCACTTTTCTCAACAAAAATGCATGTTTTTCAATAATATGAGGATTCCAGAGAAAGTCTGGAGTATTAGCTTTCCTTTGGAATCAGCATTTCTTACCAGGAAGATGGCTGAGCTTTCTGATCTACACTCATCATGTCACCAGTGTCCCGTTTCAGTGTCTGACAGTCTGCTTTTGGTCACCGCTAGCTTTTCCATCAACACAGAAAAGAACGTGTCCTTGAACACGAGATTTCTCCAAACAAGGCTGCCATTGGCAAGACTGTGATTTACATTAAGACAGACTTCCATAAAAGCAAGCTCAAAAATAAAACTATGAACAAACAGAGCAGCTTCGGCTTCATATCTGTTCCATAGCTCCATCAGGAAAATATTCTGGATTACACCAAGAACACAGGCATTAAAAACAGTTTAAAAAAAAAATGTTTTTCTGCCTCCCACACCCTTGCCCTGCTCCTCTTCCCAAAAGAAGAGGCTAAGAGGTATAAGAACCAAGCCACTCTCCTTCCTAAGCAGAAGGATTTAACATTGCTTACTACTACTACTCAGCACTACTTAGCTGTAGCCCCAGGGCAACATGTAAGTATTGAGTGCAAAGAACTGTATCTCTCTTGCAAAGCTCTTCCATTCTGTCTTTCCCACTTTGCTGCTTTTCTGCAGACAGAACAGCACAATGCAGTGCGAGATGAAGACCTGCCACTCTCCTGCCACAGCCACTTACCATCTAATTCAGATGTTTGCCTCTGTAGACATTTGCAAACCAAGTCTACAGACTGGCATTATTTTACCTAGAAACTTAACTACGTAGCTCAGCTGGCCACTCATTAAGCCAGTCACATACAAAGCCTTCCTCCGAAGGCTGCTGCCTCCTGTTTTCAGCTTTTAATTAAACATGTAGCCTTACACAGGAACAGATCCTTCACTCAAAGGCAAAAGGGCACCACTGAGCTCAGTGAGACCACTAGGCTGGATTTGCTGCTGCAGCTATTAAAAAGGCAAGCACACTCGACACAGCTGAATTCCTCAAATACAGTTAATACAGACTTAAATCACCTGAATTTGGCCCATAATATCTAGGCTTAAATTAGCAGCTTCAGAGAAAGACAGAAAAATAAAAAAACAAATGGGCAAAGTAGCAATGGTATTTCAAAGCTTAGGTTTTTACAACCCAGCAGCAGATGTATTCAGATGCTGCTGGCAATCTCACTTCCCCTTCGTGCAGGACGTGTGCCTTTGCACAGGAATGGGGTAGCGCCTTAGGGGCACCAGACGTTCATGAAGCTGTTTGGTAGGTGATCATTCCTCACTCTTGCCCGGTGGGGAGGAAAACCAAAGCTCTCTTACTCAGCTTGTCCCTGCCCACACACGCTGGCATGAGTCCTGCTGGCTTCCAGGTAAGCAGAACAGCTTTGCTGTGTTGGTCCCAGCTACTCTTGACATAGCACAGATCCCTCTTCCCTCCTCAGCCAGTGAAACTGGCTGCAGTCCAAGCTGCTTTCCTCTCTTCCTTGTGTGTGCCACACCACAGCAGAAGGCAAAGGTCATATCCTCCTGGACTCAACACGATACTGCAGTAAGAATCTGTTTCCCAGCATCTACAACCCTCACCTGAAGCCTCTTTCAGTATCTCTTATTCAGCTGGACTTAAACAGCTTAAGTACACAGACAGCTATCTACCACGTCCATACCAAATTCAGCTCAGTGATTTGACCAAGATGAGGACAAGACAAGACAGGGAGAGGAAAAAACCCAAGGGCAGGAAACCATGAACTAACTAATACTAGAATGCTGGGGAGAAGCAAGCTGCTCTTTGAGGAAATACTACCTCTGTATTTCTTTCTACCTTCCTATTTCTTTCTCTTTTTTTTTTTTTTTTTAATAATGCTGCCCATTACAGTAGTATTCATGGATCCTCCACTGAGAATAGGTTGGCAAATGGTGGTTTTTACCTGGATTCCTCTATACTCCTGGGCAGTCAGCCATGAGAACAAAAGAAATCACTCATTTCCATTAGTGTCTGGCAATGAGACTGCATCCCCTTCTTCTGGATTTAGACTTCACTGTAGCAATCTAGTAATTTGTGACTGCCAGGGTTTAATTACATGAAACTGTAAAACTTATAAAACCTAAGTATAAAAGGCAGCAGCTGATTGCTGGACTGCAGGCACACCCAAGGGTGCGCTGTCCCAAAGCTCTGCTGCTCCCAGACGTCCCTCTGGAGACGCGGCAATGGCATGGCCTGCGTGCAGCAGTGCGAGCGTTTGGGTCAGGAAGCACGCACAACCCCGCTGAAGTGCAGGCCCTCTCACTCTCCAGCATAATCTTCTTAGGCACCAAGAGAAATGACACTCTTCACACCGATCTTCAAAAGCTTATTGAATGTTTGGATGACTTCCTAAATAGTGAGTCCCAGCCAGCTAAATACTCAAACCTGTCGTAAGTGCTGGAGAGTCATGTTTCCAGCAAGACAAACGGCGGTTTTGGGAAGAACACTGTGAAATTAACGATCTGATCTAACTTTAAAAGAACAAACCAAACCAAACACAAAAACGCAGGGTGCACAGGTGAGCAGTACAAACACCTAGGGGACATGCTGAGGATGCAGCAGGTTTGAAAAGCAACGGGATGGAAGGAATACAGAGAACACTGCTGCATAAAGCAAGGGCACGTCGGCATCTGCACTGTTGTGCTCACTTCTGGCCATCCTTGCTTGAAAGGAATACTGGTGGAAAAAAAAAAGAATTCTTTTTCCCTACTTATTTATTCTGTTTACCCAGGAGAGTAAGAATATCCACAGTCAGTCAGGAAATACATACAGGACACACTGCTGGAAAGCAGGCTTCTGTTAGAAAGGCCAGTTACTGCACAGGTTGAATTTCCAAAATGATGGCTGACACAAATATAATTTGAAGGCAGTAACTAAACTATAGACACATCCTTTGGTTTAGAAACCATGTACATTAAAAACGCCTACAAACATCCAACGTCTTGTGAGACCACCTTTATATACTGGTTTCCAAAAGTAAGATATTCTTTGTATTTTCATCTGGAATTGGACACAGTGTTGCATATTTATCAATCAATCTCTCCAGTGACACCTTTGAATGTAAATAGCTCAGTGGAAAAAGAAAAAGAAGCAAAAAGAAGCTATTCACTGATTTCCTAAATGCCAGCACTACTTCACAACAAAGAATCTCTTCTTGCTTGTAAATAGCTGGTTTTGCTTCGCTTTTACAAATTATCTTGGCTTGTAGGTCCAAGAAGTGGACTGGGCAACCCCTCTAAGGTCTTTCCCAGCCCTCTAATTCTAAAGGGGGAATATTTTTCTATTTTTGTTTTCCTCCCACTGCTTCCCACTATCTCTTCTAGCATCCTCTTGCCCCCCTTTCTGGCTTGCTAAATCTTACACTCCGCTATTAGAACTCCCATAGAAACAGGACTGAAATCTCTGAAATGCTTCCTTTTTGTTATGCCCCACTGGTTTCAGACTAGAATTACTCTTCATTGAGTTGATAAGGATTAAAAATTAAAAAAAGCCCTCAGAGAATTCACTCTCATTTCCACAGTGTTCAGTTAAAGCACAGAGATGCTCTGCTGGAGTAGGACTTCTAGTCAGACAGTCCTTGCAGCAACAGTGGGACTCCAGTAGCTGTGGCTGCTGTAGTGGAGGCTTTCCACAGCAGTACTCTGTCAATGCCAGCTAGGATTATAATCACTATAAACTCGGTCATTTATGCCCTGCTACAACCCGTTGTAACTCTTGCAAAGCAAGCTTCCTCAATGCCATGTTCTCTACCTGTGGATCATGACTCTTGCTGACATGTTCAATGAGAGACTTTTTTTTTTTTTAAAGTTCAAAAGTCCAAATTAATAGTGCAGTTATAAAGATGGCACTAAATCAGCAGAAAAAGGTGACAAGACAAAACTGCAGAATAATCTCTCTTTGTTGGAGCCTGACATCAGCTGTGGGCTTATTTCCCTACCCATCAGAGGGAGGGTGAACCAGAGCGTGCGTGTATGAGGCTCAGTGCTGTACCTGGGTAAGGATGCATACTGCCTTTCCATCCCCTCGAAGTGGAGACCATATGAGCTCCCATCTGGACCTTTTCCAGGCACCTGTGGAGAGGAGAGTAATTAGAGATGAAGATCAATTATGCAGCCCAGCTACTAACAATGCATCTCAAAATGATAAGCAGAGAACACATGATGCTGCAACATGCCAAAATCAACAAAAGAAAGGCTGGGGCTCAACGCAGCTCAGAATCCCATACAGAATCTTATCACTGCTAACAAGAAAGGCTTCTGTATCAAAGAACTGTTTAGAACACGTACAATCTTCAGAGCCTTTTCCTCGTCTGCGTGCTAGCTGGGATACTCTCTCTCCTTCCCTGACTGGCCTTCCTCCTAGAATTCAGTAACATGAGGACATAATCTAATTAAGCACACCCCTTCTGATTCCAGTGACATAACTACTTGAATCAAAGCTAGTACCAAGTTTGCCGTTTTTTTCTCCACTTGTGTGTTTTGCTGAAGTATAAAATGTGATATAAACAGGCTTTGCTTTCATTCTTAACACAAATCCAGAAACTTTCCCTAACGCCATTGCAAAGCTAAGTATCCAGCTGGGAGTTAAGTGCATTTATCATGCTCTGGTGCCATTTCAAAAGTGAAGCATTAGTGCGCTCAGTCAAAATGCCAGCTCGCTACTTGGTTTGTTTTCAAGATGGCAACCAGAGTTGGCTGCAGAGTGCAATTCTATCAGGAAGGCTCCAACTGGGGTACAAAATGGTGAACTTCAATGCTTTTAGCACACAGGAGCTCTCCCAGTTTCACTCACTCAATGCCTGCTGATGGCCCAAAGTGTTAAGAGCCTTGTTAAAATGGAGCTATTAGTCTTTTCCTCCATAAATGCAGGAGGCTCTGACTGCCTTCAGTGTTTCCTACATTAGTATGTATTCCTATTCCGGTGCTGCTAGAATCAGCAGTTTTATAAAGCAATATACTAAGAGGCCATTTAAAATCCCCTTCCCCTTTTACAGATTAATAGCAGAAAGGAAGATTTAATGCCTTTTCAAACATTTTTAACAATTCATTAAAAAGAAGAGAATAAATCACACCAAGCTTTCAGCAAATGCCTGATTACAGAAAGAGAAAACAAAAATTAACATGTTTTTCACATTCTACAGGTTAGAGTACATTTCTGTCAGTCCTGTAATTTATGCACAATATACCATTCTCACTGAAGAGATGTATAAGCTTTTACAATGGGAAAGGTTGTGCACTCAGCTGTACCTTTACATAGCATTTCTGTGTACAGTCTCTTGTGGACCCACTACATAAGCCAAGTCCAATACAGAGAGAGGCACTATCCCCTGGAGCTACTAGGCAAGCTTAGGAAGTACTCTAGACAAATACCGTTTATGCACCTTGCCTCACTGAACATCCAAGATACTCGTAAGTGAAAAAAAAATTATTTAGCACGGGCCTCTTGCTAACTCCCCTTTATCTGACTCAAACCAGAAAGAAGTCCCCATGGAACTGACGGCCACAAGAAATAACCACCTCTGATTCGAAATGACCCATGCTTTAGCAGTGCCTGACTTTGGATGAGCAAAAAATAACAGTAATTGCCCTACATTTCAAAAAGAGGGGAGTAGGCTAAATGGATCATTCATTCATTTTTTTCCACCAGAAAAAGTGACATGTAGAGAGAATTTATAAAGATAGAGTCACTTAGGTGAAGAGTCACAGCCACTTTGGCTGTTCTTACACTGCTAATTTTATCGGGTTGATAATTTCCCTTAATTCACCAGGTATGCCAGTGAGAGAAGAGCCTCCAGACGTCTGCCGTTTTATGAAGAAGAATGAGGGGAAAAGAAATGAATGTATAATTTGGTTTGCTCAGCACAAAAGCCGCATAGTATACAGTCTACCTGCGTGGCTGTAGACAGGCTATTAATTGTACGCAGCGGCAAGTTGTTTATGAGCTAAAGGATGAGCCTGGTAACTCTGCATGTGCCACCCCGCACAAGTTTCCCGGTGATTACTCTCACACCTAGCAGAAGTAACAGCAGCCAGTCAATGTGCAAAACCACAAACAGATTTGGAATTGCATCAGCATTGAGCAGTGATCCCCAAACTTATACCAGTCACCAGAAAGTAAAAGAATATTTACATCGCAAGGCCTTTTTGCAGCCTGAAAACACCCCTTTTCCAATGGTTTCCTACAGACCAAATAGAAGACGATACCCCCTGCCAGGTCTGTTTGTATATATGATTTGAGAGACTGTTGCCATAGAAACACCCTGGCGGCAGATACACAATTTTGCTAATTTGGATCCATCGAGCGGCTGAGTCTCCACACCCTATATAAAACCCTTGATGCACTGGAAAAGCATGTTCTGGCTCTGCACGGCTAATTAAAGACTCAGCCATTTCTTCTCCTTTCCCTTCTCCATCTGTCCATGAGACAGTAAAAATGTATCATCACTCAGCCACCAGCAAAATGGCGCCCGGAATAAAATACTACCCCAATGAAAACAGAAATTGTGAAAATGGAAACTCTTCCTTCGTAGAAGTTGTTTATGTTTCAGAGAGAGTCAAAGCAAAGGGTTCTTTGCTGTCTTTTACAACAAACTAAGTTAAATATCAGTGTGAAAGGTACTAATTAACAGGATCAAAATATTCCAGCTTCTCCTCCTTCCTTGAAACAGGATGTATGCAGCTGGCCCTCAGTCCAGCTGCGGATGTTTTAACCGCGTAGTTAATAATCACAAAATATTTAGGTGAAGAAACAGTAACCTTAATAAAAAAGGATTAAAACTTGGAAGTCCTATCAAAGCCAAATGGATGCTGACCGCGAGGTGAGCAGCGAGGTGCAGGAGCTGACTGAAGGTGCATTACTTAGCTGAGTCCATATCGGAGGCAGCTGGAAGAGCTTCTGAGACCAACACCCCCATCAGTAAAGAGAGAACACGACAGCAGATAAAATACACATTTCACAAATGTATGGTAATGCATAGCAGAAAGAATGATCCAAAACATGCTCCTGTATTTTTAGGGTTTAAATTAACAACATCAGCCTAAATAAGAGCCATCATTATGAAGAGATCATCTCTTAGTCTAGAGCGGCCTCAACTAACAAGCGAAACATGAATATGCAAAAATAACGGGGTAGAGATAAACACAGAAACAGCCATCATCCCATCAGTGCAATTAAAAGAGCAGCATGCTTAAATTGAGGAAAGGAAATGCTATCTTTATCAAAAAAACAACAACAAACAATTCATGAAACTTAACTGTTGCAAAGTACGGCCAAGCACTTTGCAAAATGGAAAATTAATAAACTGGATACACATATGAATCAGAACAACTAGCATCAGGTTAGCAGAAGACAGTAAAGCCTTTGACAGGCTGAAGAGAGGTAAAGGCTCAAAGAGTCAGCCATTCCCTGAAAGGGAGAGCAGGCAGAAACCTCTGTACCAGTAGGTTTTTCTCTTAGTCGCCCTTTTGGGAATCATGATGAATTCTCTGAAGCACATAGCAGTGGCCACACTTGGAGACAAGGTACCAGACAAACGGGCAAGACACTGCATCCATATAACTTGATGCCTTCATGGTTGGGATTTTCTGTGTGCCAGAAAGGCATTTTTTCTACCCAGTGAGTAAGGCTTTTGTTGTTCAAGTCTCTTGTTTTTTAAAACCAATAATTTACATCAGCAAACAGGATTTCTCCGATAGAAATGTGTCACTTCAGAAAAAACCCTATGATACCTCTGCATCTTTAATTAAGCCCCTGCCAGTCCCCAGCAGCAGAACCAGGCTGGGGGAAGCACAGACTGAAGAGCGGTGTGGGCACTGTGTGCTGCTTTCCTCTCTCTAGGTCTACAACCTTCAGCAGGAGACCAACGTGAAGGGCCAAAAGACAGAGAAGAACGAGCACAGGCTGGGGCTCCTTCCACTTCCCTGGACAAATGGAATCCACAGTTGTTTCAAGACAGAAAACTGTAGAAAGATTCATAGTTTCACATTTCACATGCAGATCCAAAACAGACAGAAGGGGAAAGGAACTGTAAAGAAAAAGAGAAAACAAAAGCTGTGCAGGTGTCAGTGCAAGCTATGTCCCTGGCAAACACGGTAACCGCAGGGCACTTCGAGGAGTTGTCTAATACATGGAAGTAATAAGCTAGCAGCAAATATCTCTAACCTGCCAATTCTCTCTAGGAAAACTTCCCAGGAAAAAAATAAAAAAGGTAATGTGAACATGCACTTGTAGATCAAGCCAGAAACAACTATCTTAGAGCATTCAAATATCTGCAAATAAATACCAAGGCATAAGTAGAGTGTATCTGCATGCAGGTATCTTGAAGTAAGCCTAAGATTTGCCTACAGGAAAATTCTGGGGCTGCAGAAGAACAGTTCTTTAAGAGCAGAGGAAGCATTTACTTCATCTGGAAGCTTGAGACTACCTTGAAAATGGTGCAGAAAAGTGCAAGAGGCCGTGTTTTTTCCTGGGAGACACTGCATTTCATTTGTCCTCACCTGCCTTACATTGCCTTCCTCCAGGAGCATTTGTTAAAGACTAAAAGACTAGCTGCTAGCAGGGAAGCCTCCCTTGCCCCTTTCATATGGATCAAGGTATTTGGGGTTGGACAGCCTTTGCGGTATGAACAATAACAACTATAGAGATCTTTTTTAAAGTTTAAGCTTCATAAATCAACTTTTTCTTGCGCATTTGCACACAGTTCAAGGTCAGAGCTACCACACTGCAAATGGAAGCCAACAGCAACTCCTTGCCCCTAAGAGTGGAGATACATTCGGCAGCAGGACAGTGTGTTTTCGCATAGGGCTCTACCTCCTCTCACAAATTCTCACCTGAGCTCCCAGCTCCAGGTCCGTCCCCAGTGAAGTCAGCACGCTGAAGACCCAAGACCGTGGGTACTGCTCATAAAGAAAAGAATGATGCAGAGCCATTTTCAGGGTGGCTGTCTCAGAAAGCTGCAGTCACTGTGCCCTCTCCTGCAGGTATTTTATTTAGAGCTGCACACAGAAAACTTTGATCATCTTTGCAGAGATCAGTTTGTTAAAAAATTTGTTTAATGCTTCTTAACTAGCCATAGAAAAACCACAGCTCAGAGTCAGAAGCTTCACACTCTTAAAAAGGAATAATACACAGTGGGCATTGCATTCAGGCTTATTAATTTTTCACGTATACACTAAACAGCTCCTTTGCTCTTTTTTCTTTTTAACCCTTTGTTTTCCCCACTTCTGAAAAATAAGTCTCCTCCAAACATTTCAATTATCATTAAGATCAGAAAGAAAATGAGGAGTGTGCGCTGCCCACTAGATAAGTAGCAACAGCATAACTTCATGAAGGCTGACGTGATTTTAGCTACATGTTTGCAAATCCAGTGCAAAACACTGCTGACTTCACTTGAATCATGCCCGACTTACTTAAAATTATGGGAGATCAGGAAGAGCTTATGAAGATAGGAGTCCCGGGACTCCTAACTTTTTCATTTATTCACTGTGTACGCTCAGTAAAGTCACTTGAGCTTGTGCATTGTGGTTTTCTCCCCATAAAAAAATGGTGTGATACTACCGTTGTATTTTATACGACTGATGTGCACTAAAAGACAGGAGCCATCCCAGGAAGGCTGCAGAGGGAGGCACATGCTCTGCTATGACCCAAGTGCTTTGAAAATGCCACCCAGTTCTGCTTTTTGCCTGAAAGTCTGTGTATAAACATGGCACGTAGAACCGCTGCATTGCTTAGTACATTTTTCAATAGTCTTGTGATCATCTGTTAAAGGACTTGATTCAGACGCTAGTTTGACCTCTGTTCTCAAAGCTCTTCTTTTGTCTGTGAGCATTTCTAATCACATGGGTTGAGATTCAGCGTGCCAAAAAGCGTCGTGGTATAACGGAATTTGCCCTTTAACCTTCAGGTCTCCCCTCTGCTGAGACACAGTTGGTTTTTGTTTTCAATTAAGTGAAAACTGAAGAAAAACTGAGAGAGGTAAAAGTGGATTTGTTCCCCACCCTGGTCTCAATGTTTCATACACAGGTGAAACACCAAAATTCACCCGTTTTATTTTTTGCATTTCAACAGTATGCCTGATTCTGGGGACTGCAAGTGCAATTTAAGAGCCTGATTAGACTCACTAACACTTTCTTTAAGTGTTAAAACAGAGGTGGGTTATGTAAGGCAGCGAACTGGACGTTCCATGTGAAATGGAAGTTGATTGAAGGGGTCCTCTTAATTCCTTACTGCTGTGATACCCTAATTATCCCACCTTCTGAGACCTCCAGCATTTACAGAGAAAACATGTTTTCCTCCATCCAGCTTTTTTATGTTTTCCATCAAAAGGTAAAAATTAAAAATTCTACCAGTGTCCACGATTCAAAAGAATTTTCCTGATGTTTTCCTTACATACACAAAGAGGGATGTATTTTGCTTTCCTGGTTTTGCAATGAAAGTTGAAACAGTGATTTTGCGTTATTATAACACTCATCATTTCTCCCTCTAATTTGGATGGTTTTTAATAAAGCTCCATTGATTCCACTGAAAGAAATCCCTCCTGGCAAAAGCAGAACACACACGCTGATTGCTAAATATGCAGCAATTATCATATTCAGCAGCGCACTTTAATATCTTATTTATAGATGTATCTATCTATAATTTGCTTTAATTAAGTTGCATTG
>VYZV01030675.1:17154-33523 GCA_013401275.1 Pandion haliaetus | reverse complement strand
CAAGTAACAAGTGATAGGACGAGAGGAAACGGCCTCAAGTTGTGGCAGGGGAGGTTTAGACTGGATATTAGGAAAAATTTCTTTACTAAAAGGGTTGTCAGACATTGGAACAGGCTGCCCAGGGAAGTGGTTGAGTCACCATCCCTGGAGATACTAAAAAAGCACGTAGACAAGGCACTTCATGACATGGCTTAGTGGGCATCATTGACGCTTGGACTCGATAATTTTAAAGGTCTTTTCCACCCTAAATGATTCTATGATTCTATATGTTATAGACATGTAAAAACTAAATAACTGTGTAACTGAGTGATTTTTTTAATGTAATCAATTCCTGAACACTTTTTTTTTTTTTTCCTTCAGAATTAAAAAACTTCAAGACAGGGAAGTTGATTTTACTGACTCTTATTACCAGGCACAGTTACCCATGGTCACCAGGTCAACAGCTTCAAAGGCTATCAAGAGTAACATCAGGCTAACAGAAATAACGATGGAGCCCAGTATTAACTTAAATAGACAGAAGGTTAATGCCATCATTAATATGCACATGAGAATGGAAGAGAGGGAAGAGGATCCACGTGAGTGGTTTTGATGGTGGTTTTTATTTTCTTAACAAGCAGAAGAGTGGGACCAGAGCTTGGGACAGCCATTATTTTACCACAGCTACAGTGCTAAGTGTCAGAATGACAATTGAAGGCAGCGAGTAGCAGGCCTCCTTTGGCTGCCTTTTTCTTGCTTGCCTAAACGTGGTTGGGGAGTACCACTAGAACTGTACAGGTGATAACATGAATTGGGTCATATGTACAGTCTTCTCAATTTTTCTGAATTTTTCCCAGTGTTTCATGATGTTTGATGACTGCTGCGTGGCTACATTCAACATTCCTTGGGTAGTGTATCAGAATTATGCTACTGGGGTAAAATGTAAATTTAATGAATGGGACTTCCATGATTAGCATGTTATTGATAGATACTCCGCTCTGCTGCTCCTTATTACTGACAAAAGCTGCCGAGTTCCTTAGCTCTTCTTGGCTGAATCGTTATACCTGTAGTAGAGAGAGTATAACTTGTCACTGATACTCTTTGAAGAAATAAATGGCTCTCGGTTCAAGGGGATTAGCGGTGGATGTTGTATAGCGTCCTTGTAGTCAAATTACCGAGACATAGGGTGGATAAGTGGTTGATGAGGTGGATGGAAAATTGCCTGGACTGTCATATTCAAAGGGTTGTAGATGATGTCTAGCTGATGGCCTGTTACAAATGATCTCCCTTAGGGATCATTCCTTGAGCCAGGTATTGCTTCATGTCTTTAGTCATGACCTGGGACAATGGGATGGAGGACACACATAGCAAATAGGGGATTGACTGACATACTGGAGGTCCCTCCAGGTTCAGAGGGACTTCAACAGGCTGGAGAAATGGGCTGACAGGACATGACACTCAGCAAAGACAAAGCCCAGCACTGGTGCTGGAGCAACCCATGCACCACTACAGGCTGTGGCCAGTTGGTTAGAAAGGACCTTTGCAGAAAAGAGCGTAGGGGTTCCTGACGGAGAACAAGTTGCAGCAGTGGGGGCCAGCAGCATCTTGGGCAGTGTTAGTAAGGGTGTAACATGCCAGCACTTTTGGAAGTGATTCAGATCCTCCTTATGGCACTTGTGAGACCGCACCTGGGGTACCGCGCTCAGTGTTGGACCAACCAGTACAAAACATACCGGAGCGAGTCCAGGAAAGGCCACCAAGGAGTACAAGGAGTGTCTGAGAGCATTGGCTTTGTTCAGCCTTAAGAAGAGCAGGTGAAATGATAATGCAGTAGCTAATTATTTTCTTCTGCTGCTAATTAGGTTAATTTAACTTACGTGGATAATGAGTTTTAGGAATTGAGTCAGTGATATTATCAGATGGTCTTCAAGAGTAAAAGGATATTTCAAATCAATCAGTCTGAGTTTATAATTCTATTCCTTTTAATGTTACTACTCCTCTCTTCTGTGAGACAAATTGTAAGACCTTTAAAAAAAACCACCACTCCTCCATCAATCCAATCTTGCAAATGTTTGTACATGTATTGGTCTTACTGCAACCAGTTCAGATATTTTGAGGTCTAAAGAGATCATTAGCCTGTCTAGTTTGACCTCCTCTGTCTTGCAGGCCACTGCATTTCACTCAAATTTTCTTGCGTTCAACTTCCTAACCAGTGTGTTAACTAAAGCGTATCCGTTTTTTGCAAGACGCTCTGTCTCAGTTAAAAGGCATCAGGGCCGTATCAATGATGTTCCCCAAATGAGATTGAGTTCTCTGGTTTGTTTCATCTTGGAGCCCTTTTCTGCACTCCTGTGGGTTCTCAGTGTACTTCTCAAAATGCTGGCACCAACATGGAACCTAACAGTCCCATCTAAGTCTCTTCTGTGCCACAGGCCAAGGTAAAAAAAAATCTCCCGTTTTTTTCATGTACCATGTGTTGCATGTACTGGGACTGTACAAGTTCTTCCAGCTTCTTGATGTCAGTGGTAGTTGCAGGAGTAAATGAAGCATATGCAAACAGAATTTAGACATTGAACTTCAGGTCAGTTGGCCTTTTAGCTGCATCTTTAAAATTTCTGAAGAGAATAAAGTATACTGATTGACAGACATCAAATGAAAAATTTGTTCTGGATCATCAGAAGGATGTATATGATCAGTTTGTCAGAGGTTGTTTTTTTTTCTTTTCTTCAATATTGGGCCTGCTTTGCCAAGTAAGATGTTTAACTAGACTGACTGAATGATTTTACTTTTCAAATAGTTGTTCAAATTCAGTATGTGTGTTTCAAGACATACTGTGTAATCTCTCAACATCCTATTTCATGCTTAATTACGTGATCTCATACGTGTTATGCCCCCAAAATGCTGAAGTCCTCTCATTTTTTTTTTTTTCAACATATGCAAAAATGTTCAATTTGAAAAGAAGATACAGTGCATTTCTAACATACACCCTGTTTAATGTTTCCCCTTCTCTTCAGGTTTTGGGTTTTGGTTTTTTTTGTCTTTTGGTGTAGTATTCATTTTATACAGCTGCCAAATCATCTGGGTGTCAGTCAGGTTGGGGGGGAAGGGTAGTGACTGCAAATAAACTAGAAAACTGAACAACTAACTAATCAGATGCTTAACATACTGCTGAAATGGACACCTTCAGATTTTTACTTTAAAGGGTGGTTTAACATTAAACCAAATTTGGGACAACATGCGGTTCACCATCCTTGTTGCTCCACATCCTCTGAGAACGTAGCTCATATCCCAAAGGAAAAACTGTTTGCCACATCATGTAAGTTTGTTTCTCACATCACGTAAGTCTTCGTTTTAATCTATTCAGATTGTAATGGTGCGTGGGTTTGGTTTACTTTCGCTATAAAGGCAACAATGAGATTTTGCGTTTAAAATGTGAAGACATCAGATACAATGTCTTAGGAAATAGAAAGTTTGTAGGGGGTTGCTAGTATTTTTTTATTTTTAATGTAAAATTGCTTTGAGCTTCTCCCTGGCATGGCATCTGTAGAAATTATTCTAATATTCAAAAGTGCTTCTATTACCTTCCTTGGAGCTTTGGTTTATTCTGGATACTTTCACCATACTGAAATCAGTTTTCCTCCCTCCAGTTACGCAATGGAGATCTTAATTTTGTTGATGAATGTGTGATTGGGCAGGTGCTCCAGTCCTTACTTAAGCAATAATTCCCACAGCACTGACAGACATCTTGACCGTGTAGGGAACCACGGGATACAGTGCAGGAAAAGTGGGACACAAATAGTCAGCTCTGTAGCAAGTCAGAGAACTGGTCGTAGTTCCATCCTGCTGAACCACACCATGGCCCGACCCACGCGGACGCCAGTGTTTGGCTGGTTTGGAGGCTGGTAGCAATAGTCCCAAACTCTGATCAGTCTGATCAGTTTTCAGGTTCTTTGTATGCATTTTTCCCTTTTCCCACCAACAATAGTCTACACCAGTCCAAATAACCATACCCTCAGGAGAGCGCAGTGCTCTGGCTTTATGTGTATATAGGGCTAAAATGCTGCTTTCATAAGGAACGGTGAGGCCTTCTTTCAGTGTTTACCTATAAAAATGTACACTAAATTTAAACTAAAAGGTGGTTAAAATAGCATTGTCACTTTTAAATTGTGGAGTTTTAATACTTTGAATCTTCAAAGCCACTGTTTCTTTTAATATAGTTTTCCAGTTCCCCACCCCTGCCATGCATCTGGAGTCCTCAGAAAGAGGCAAAAGGGGTGTTCAGTCTAAGGAAAACCAGCTGAAGCAAGCTGACAGAGCCTGTTACAATGGATGCTTGGTACCTCCCTGGAGACCACTGAAAGGGGTACCCGGAGAGTGGAACACAAATCCCACTCTGATTACAGCAGTGTTGACTGCATGATCAACAAAAAGAAATTTAAGTTTACGGTCTGTTAGGGAACAATTCTCTTTAAAGCAAATAAATTGAAAACCTCTTTGAAATCATCATATTCTATACAATGCAGCTTTTGTTATTATTTCTTAATTTTTGAAAAGCTGTAATTTACTCGCTTTTATAACATTGCCTTGCTTCCTTTCAGCTTCAGTTCTTCCTAGAGCTGGTTTACTATTTTATCAGTGAATTTTTCTGACACAACATGGGAAGCCACACGATATAATTGTTGCATGTGAAATATTCACTGAATCTGAAAGCGTACAATTGTGCAAATGCATACTGGTCTTCACAACTGCTTTTCTATATCTATTCCCTACCCCAGATTTTTGGTAATTTTAATCTAGAGCAAAGATGATCGTGGATTTCATTTCCTTCCTACATGAATGTATAAGCTTCAAGTTAAAAAAACCACAACACACAACACTAATGCCTATTCTGAAAAAGAGATCTAGACTCAGTAGTGTAGTTTTGTTTTCTGTGTGGAGAATAGTGTTTCTTGCATTAGTGTCATCTTCAATTGTTGTAATTCTGTATTTAAATGATTTTACCCAATGAAGATACTCAGCAACATGGATTTAAAGTGTCACACCACGTTTTAAAGGCAGTCTTTGCAATGGAAAGAGTTTATAGCATGATAGAATTTTTTTTATTTATTTATTGTTTTGGAACCCACCTAGGAAAGTAGCACATGTAACTGCAGTCTGTGAAGCTTATAAACAACAGTCATGTTGGTCAGATTCTTTCAACAGAACAATGACTTTTGATTTTGTACAGATAAAGTGATGTTAAACTTAACTGAGATTTAATAGTATTGGAAAGCTCTAGCTGTGTAGCTTGATAAATTTCTTCATTCAAACAGAAATACGACTTTTACAGAAGAGTCAAACAATCATTTGAAGACAAAGGATTCTTTAATATTAAGGGGAAATATCTGTATTTGACTAGCTGTGCCAGACAATGAAGTCACACGTTAGCAAACAATCTGAAATTATTTTTGAAAGTGATGACTCTATAGTTTGACAGTTGCAACCACAGATGTAGCAGTAGACACAATTACCACCTTTTCTGCATGTTTCCCTCGCTCATCACATGGGGTACAACCACCTTGAAGAAAATGCAACCTCACTTTATTCACAATGACTGTTACCTGATGGATTCCCAATGTAAAAAGTGCCCTTTGACTTAATTTTTGTATTTCGGCAATGAAAGAGTTCTTAACCTTCTCTCCCTAATATAAAGAGGGAATAGATTTATCTAAGATTCCATGTTAAGGCACAGTTTATGTGCAACAAATTGATGCAGTTATACTACATATTGTAAGATATATCAGTAAAAATCCTTAGGACGCAGCAGAAGATTTTAAATATAGTGGAGTGGCAGTTGAGTCAATCCTCAGTCATGGGGCTGCACGCTCAGTTCTTACCCTTTGCTCTCCAACTCTGTGTTAACAGCTTTTACATAGAAGGTTGTACAATTTATGTGCTAAAAGATAGCTAGTCTTTCATTTGACAGAAGCAACACATTGGATACTGACTGCTGGAAAATTCTTTCAAAAAATTATGAATTTTTATTTCTGAAATCCAACTCTTATTCCCCAAGCTCCACAGGGTTAAACAAAAGAAAACATTTTCCAAACAATACCTGCAAAAAGTAAAACATTCTGTTCCAGCATCCAAGTATGTACAAAAATGTTTTTTGTACAGGTTACAGAACAGCTAAGCTTCCACCCCCATATATTCTTACACCAGAAACCCTGCAATAATACTCTGGAATATTGACAGAATGAAATTTTAACTTTTTAAAGGGGGAAAGACAGGAATTTTTTATTTCTAATCTCCATCCCACCTTTCCAGCACGGTGGCATTGTTATTTCTAGTTAAATGAGGGCATTGCTTACCTATATATTGGGGATTTTCTTCGATAGGGTCTGCTAAAAGAGGCCTTGTGTTATTTCCGGTTTTACAACAGTTTCTCTAAAAATAGTTCTGCCAATTTTTAATTGCAATTTCTTTACCTTTTATGTAACTATCAGGATTTTGAAATTTATTTTAAAGCAGCAGCAAAAAACGTAACAACAGATAAAATAGATTTCTGCTTGTGTGCCATCAATTAAGCTAACAAAGAATATTATAACCAAGGCATCTTTTCTACAGGTGAGTAATTCTGATGATAAGAATTATTAATAATTATTAAGTATAAGATTTGCCTTATGATTGAATTCCATACTATACACAGCTTTAAAATTCAAATATGTGTAATATTCTATTACCATAATTTTCATTTGAGCACAGCTTTAGTAAATAAAAACATATGCACAAGTATTTACTTCTGGTCTGACATACTGTATGTATATTTATAACTAATACAAAATGTAAAAAGAAAACAACTATTTTAAATGTACATAACATTTAAATAACTTCAATACATTTGCTGTTTGTTCCTTACAAACCCTTTGTTGTTGGNNTTCAAACCCTTTGTTTTTTGTTTTTTAAAAAAAAAAAAAAAAAGTTTTATAAATATATTTTAGCTTCCAGTGAAAGTATAAGGGGGACAGTTGCCAAAAGATGAACTTCTTAGAAAATAGAATTTTATAATCTAGATATTCAAACCTATCTAAACAAAACATTAGTAAACAGCTTCATACTGCTATTAAAGCACAATAACTAATGGATGAAAAAAAAAAAATAATATGAGCACTTTTTAAATTTTACTTTTGCTATAGAATCCTGTGTGCAAAAAATCAGTCAAAATTAAAAAGGGGGACACAATGCATGAAACAGCTGCAGGATTCCAGTCATTCTAAAACCAGGTTGCAGTGGTTATCAATAAAGTCATTCTATTACTATGTATTTGAAAGTGTGTTTGTGGATTTCACAGTTTGTCATCAATATTTTGATAATGTGCATATAGTTGCTTACTTCCTTTACAAGGCATCTGTTTACACAGAGTTGACTGAAATATGTCTATTGTCTGACAACACTATTCTTAATTAAAAAAGAGACATGGCTGTCCATGAAGTTAGGACTTTTTTTATTTCTTTGGATTCTTAAATAACTTTTTCTTTGGATTATCAACAAACATTTGTATAGAAATCCTTTTCTTGTTCTCATTTTACAATTTTCAAAGTCCAAGTAATCACCCTTCAGGAGTCAACTGCCATCTTTCTGTCCTTTGACAATCAAGGTTAAATCAGTATTAATCCCCAGAGTGTTATTTTAAGCAGTACAAAGTACAGAGGAAAACACCTCATCAAAACGGGTTAAGTCGTACTCCTGTTCCTAGTGGTGAAAAAGGATTCACTTTGGCCCACATCAAAGCATCATTCAGCGAAATAGCAGATTTTCCATCTTCAAGGAAGAACACTGGACCCTGTACAGCAAAAATGTTCGGGGAGGGAAAAAAAAAGGAAGTACACATGTATTGTGTAAAGGCTACCGCAACAGAAAGCGCATTTTGCTTCATCTGAGAGCATGAAAACCTGATTTACAACTATCGCCTACGTTCATGCAAAAATTGCACCCCACCAGCTTAAGGCTTTGATAATAGTCACACACTATAAATTGAGTGAACTTGTTATGTTCCAAAATCTGGAGAGCCAAAATTTCATAATCCTTAAATTTTTAGTTTGATTTTAATAATTGTGGTATTTTATATGTTTATCAATTATTCCAGAGTTAAATTTGGCCTGAATTAGAAACCGAGGTAACAAGTTTTTTCCTTCGGAATACTGTACATAGTGCATTGTGCCTCTGTCATTATCTGTGCTGATCTGCGTGTTCCCCCATCTACAAAAAACCCCAATATAATGCCTCCATGAATTCTTTGAAAACATGGTGTCTACACGCAGTCTACAGCGTAATTTCAAATGTTCACTATGAAAAGGATAAAATTACTAGTTTATCTGATGGAGAAAGAGCTAGTTTTGCTAATTTCTTCATTTGACAAAATATGGTCTCAGAGCTGCAATTCAGTTTAAGTCCCTTCTTAAAGGGTTACGCTCTCTGAACTTGCTACTTAAAATTTGTGAACCCACGCAGTTAGGCTACTATACCTTAGTATTAAATAAGTCATTTGTGAGCCGATCTGCGTGCCTAAAGCAATGACTCCTGATGTTCACTAATCCAGAAATAAGGATATTGTATATGACAAGCTGGCAGCACCTTATTTGTTACTCTTGTTGAATGGATTATAACAACGGCAGCTTTACATGGCTGTTAGCAAACGTTGAGAGTACAGCCATAGCCAGAGACCATTGGTCTAACGTGGAAGCATTGGCAGCAAGGTTTTTTTAGACTTGACAGTGTGCAGTTGTGACTTTTGTTTACCTCAAAAATCCCAGTAGCACTTTGCAATCTCCAGTTTCTGAGACAAAACCACCCCTCTTAATCCCTGAACAAGCCTGTTACTTTTTGGGCTGGCACCTTGCACTAGACAGAGGAAACAGCCTCACATAAGCGAGTAAATTCACCCTGAGGCACTGTCTGGAGACAGGAGCCCAAAAATTGTGTTTTCAGGCTCTGCCAATTTCCCCTTTTGGAAATAACAACATACACCAAAGAGCTGTTATAAGGACTAATATGTTTTCATCATAAAGCTCTATGAGAGTGATGAATAAATATATTTGAAGATTTAGTCTTCTAATATCTGTCTTTAATCATGAATTACAAGTTTTATAGTATGCATTTCCATAATGATAAATACTAACAACAGAGTAATGTAAGTATAGTATATGATTGAAATAATTTCCTGGTTTTTATTCAAGCCATGGTGAGGTAGTAGGCAGTAAGTTATATGCACTTTAGACAGAACATTTGGCAAAGGAAATCGGTCTTTCCCACGGAAATTAAAAAGTTTTGGCTTGGGAAACTGGGCAATTATTTGATTGGACAATTCTTTATATAGCCTCTCTTATACAGCAGGTGTCAGCACTTGTCCTCTTTAACTTCTGCTACTGTCACAACAGGGAAAACATTTTTCCTCCCATATGACGGGAGGGACCTTAGATTTACAGTAACTTCACAACTAGTCAATGCTATCACCAAGAAAAAAAACCACCTCAGCTCTCTGAAACCGTACCTGTATCCTTAGCCCTGTCAAACAAGAGATGTGAACATCTGAGTGACTCGGAAGATTTGATCCAGTGACATAGTCTGGCCCAACCATTCCTTTCAGAGGTTCCTCTTGTATTCGTGATACGAGTACTGAATACACCATTCTCTGTGATTCAGATGGCGGGGTGCATGGTAATTCATCAGTAGGCCTATGAACAAAAAGACACTTGTTTTTCAACTCTACATCTTCATTTGTGTTAGAAATTAAGAGCCACAAAGTACTCATTTTTTACATTCATATTCAGATTTCACAAAGGAAATAAATACTGCATTTACAGCTAAACAGTTAGATACTATAGCCTCTTTCATGGTAATTTTACATTTTTTCACCTACTTGTTTAATTGAGTACAAGCTCTCCATGCATCTAGTTCCTCAGAAAGCTGTTCAATTTTCAAAGGTACAGATACCTCCCGTCTTTTTAAAAGCTGACTGAAAAGGAATGCAAGTAATTAAATTTCAAATTTATTCTAACAATTAATATTTTTCTTAAAAGAAAAACAAGATAGACAGTAGTAATATAAAACTATTTTTGATTGGATATGGAAATAACTTTATGGAAATAAATTGATCCTTCACAATAATCACTATATTAAACCTTAGAAATATTAAATTACTAGATATAAAAGCATACCTTCTCATTTAAGTTGGATTTTAATTATCCCTATTTAAACCTTATTTAAGCTTCTCTTTAATTAGCTGTATTTTTTTTCTTTGAGGCTGTTCTATATTTTAAAGCTATATGCACTCTCATTTCTTAATAATAACAACTTTACTAAAATTAAGGACCCATTTTGCCTATATTTAGTAGATGCGATAAAAATACAGTTAAAGTAAGATGGTTCAATACATGCTCTGGGACAGCCTTGTTTCACCTGATTACTTGCAGCAAACAGTTTCAAAACCCTTGCAGCAGATGTATTTTTTATTTATCAAAATACAATACGAAGGACAGTTATTACCTGACCTAATTCAGCAAGCTTCCATTTGTGTTGGGATGCCTTAAAAATGTCCAGCTTAAGCATGTAAGTGTCCAGTTTAAGATGGGCTGGAATCTAAAAAAAATCTATGAATCCTGAAAATATTGGGCAATCCGAGAAAAAAAATTTAGAGCAGTATTTTTCTGTGGTTTTTTAAATCCCAGGAAAACTTAAAAGTTTGACAGCCAAAGTATCACAAACTGAGTCTCAAAGACAGCTTGTTACTAGTCTATTAGTTTTCATATCAGAAAAGCCCTTCTGTAAAAGCTTGGATTTCATCTTGTTGTTTTCCATACATAAGCCTGGTGGCTCAGAAAAGAAAAAAAACCCAAACTGTCCTTTTCTCTGCCATCTCACCAAGTTTCAGATATGAGGATGGCTAAGAGGAAAGGAGTGCTGTCGAGACATGTGATGGAGAGGAGTCGAAGAAAAGGAAAAAACACACAGTTCTGAGACATGTTAGATTTATGCAGTTTAATTATCCTTGATAGGCAATTCTGGTAAAATATCCGGAGGTGTAGGAAAGCTCACAGTTCTAGTAAGGTGCTAAAGGACTGGACAACATAGGCAACAGTTATTCTTGATGAAGAGGCAAATGAGCTGAAGTTGTTAGCAAAGCTACAGTGGTCAGTCAGAGCAGCTAGTGGAGCAGTAGCGGCTAGAACACTGCCAACACAGCTTGCACTATGGAATCAGTGACATCTTAGAGCTAGCCTTGCTACCCAGCAAGTCAGGTGACAAAACCAAAACGATTTGACAGTCCCAAATTGTGAGGGAGAAATGGAAATAAGTCAGCTGGATAGTAGTATTGTTACCAAACCAGACAGGAAGACTAAACAATCATGGTTACACTCTGAGGAAGGAATACTAAAGTATTGTATGTAAGCCTATTTTATTTCCTAGATAAGGTAAAGATTATTGTCTTAATCTTTCTCCTTTCAAGTCCAAGTTAGTTGGTTCAAGTCCAGGCGGGACAAGCAGGGTCAGGTAAGTCAAGTGTACCAAGTGTAATCAAGTGGGCCAGGTTGAGTAGGGTCAAGTGGGTTGGGCCAAGCCAGACTGGGCTGGATCAAGCCAGGTCTGGTCAAGTGGGCTGGGTAAAGTCAAGCCAAGTCCAGTCACATCAAGTGGGCCAAGTCAGGTCACGTGAAGTGGGTGAGGTTAAGTCAAATCAATTGGGTTAGGCTGAGCTGGTTTAAGTCAGTCAAGTCAGTTGGGCCAGGCTGAGCTGGTTCAAGTCAGTCAAGTCTAGTCAGGTGGGCTTAGTCAGGTCGGGTCAAATCAAGTCGGGTGACTGGTTGGGGTTAAGCTGGGCCAACTGGGCAGGACCAGGCCAGGTCAGATCAAGTGGGCCAGTCAAGTGTATTAATGCCTGGGTATATTAGCTCACTGAGTAACAGAAAGTCAAGCCAGGTTTCTTGGTGGGAATCAAGCTAGTGCCTCGTCATGAACTCTAAATTCAAAGCTTGTCCCTGTTGCTATCAAGCAAGTCTTGGCAAATGGTCTACACATAAGATAGAAAATTAGAACTGTTACTGTCAACACGTAATCATGCACGGAGGTAATGCTGAATACTCATCTATTTCTAAAAATCGTTTTTTTGCAGAACTAAGAGTTTGACTGAAATCCTGGATTCACAACTTGTTGCATTACCTCAGAAACTTCTACGTGTATAATTTTTTTTGGGGGGAGGGGAAGAGGGGAAAGTGCGGACAGTGTATGGCATACATCATAATAGGGACTGAGATTTTCCATTGTTACTGAAAACATAGTATTACCTTGTATACTCATAAAGGGCAGGTACAATGCTATTGTACTGTCTTCTGATAGCAAGTAAAGCACCAATGTAACCACACAAAATCAGCAACTCATTCCGAAATCTATAAATGAACAAGTATTAATCATGAATAACAACAAGCATTTGCAAAAACGTTAAACAAACTCATGATCAAATGATCACTTTAAAACCTAATTTATCCATCCTTCTTTTGTGGAGAATATATGTTTGCTGATTATGCTTACTTTCTGTGTGATGTAATTGTTAAAAGAGACTCCATCTACTTTATATCGATCTCAATTACTACATTTTAAATAGCACATACAACACATAGTTATTAAGCACAATCATATAAAGTTACAAAAACAGTGTCACTCAGACGTTTTAATGTGATAAAACTCTAAATGTAAATAGAATTGCCCCACATATTAGTGTGGACTTCAGTTTCACCAACTTTCCCCACAGGCCCCAGGTAAGAGTTAAGATTTTTTGCTCCTTTTAGTTCTTGACACTTACACCTGTGCAGGCACCCAGGCATACCTTCAAGTGCCTGCCATAATGGTGAACCACAGCTATCCAACTATTTTAGAGTTAATTCTGAGAGTGACAGCTCACATTTCCTTAACACTTTGACATAAAACCCCATATTACGTGTGGTACCACTGCTCTCTTCCTTCAGGAAACTGAAACTACAGCTGATCAAAGAGATTCTTCAAGTAAGACCAACATTCATTCCCCCATTGTAAATGCCCCACAGAGAAAGCAGCAGTAAATTATCTTTTTTTTCTTCTTGCTAAACCTTAAAAATTTAGGAAAATGGCACATTCTATTCTCCAGATTGGGAACTAGCTTGCTTGCTGAAGTTTTTTGTACCCCTCTTCTGGTAAACAAAAATGATAGTGTGCATCTGTATTTTTTTAATTCCCAAAGCTTCCTTTAATGAAAATCCCACTTTTATAAGTAAGGAAAATATACTCACTCACTACATTTATGCAACAGTAATCGTTCAGTGCGTATGTAACTTAGAAGATCGAGATAAGGACAGACTGAATCTAAAGTCCAATCTGAGCCACAAAGTTGTTCTGTTGAAAAACAGAAACAAAAGTATCTCAAGAGGCAAGCTATACAAACGATTTATGCTTTAAAAGGTTTCTTCATCCAAGTACCTACCTTTCACATACTGAATGCCAATAGGGAGAGCCTTTTCAGGTTCTGTGCTTAACAGATAGTACTTTATACTTTCGAATATATCCCCGTCTGCCTGAATTGTCTCTGCCAACCGCATACATTCTTCTACATCAGGAAGGTTACACTGGAAAACAAGGATTTTGCCAAAGAATTACTGTAATGTTCAAACAGTTCTCTAAGATGCAGAGAAATACTGAAGTTTCCACATAACAATAAGATCAAACTCTGGGAAAGAAGAGTCATCGTTTGACAGACATACTTGCATTAAGAAAGCCATCTAGACCAGAGAACAACACAGGAGAAGGTTCTGTAACTTTAATTTAAGCAGTATTAGTTTCCATTGCTAATGTTTTTGTGAACTTTTTACTACTGCTTAACAGATGTGCAGTCTGAGTTGAACCTTAAGGGAGTTAGTGGAGCAGACCCTTCTGCTGCTGAAGAGGAAAATGGGATTTAAGGAGATTACAGACATAAGATGTAAAACAATTCAGGATAGTACAGAGAGCTGATCTGCCAAGACATGATTAGGCTGCACTTCAGTGATAAGGAGGTTATAAATCATACTGACAGGTAATTCTGAAGATCATAAGCTACTTCAGGAAGTAACCTCTGTCATGGAAAGACTACACACAGAGTAGAGTTAAAGAACTAAAGTCCTTCTTGTGCAATACTGAAAATAAAGTCAATGAAGACTAAAAGAGCAAAAAAGGATATGTAACATGTAAGACTGTCAGTGACAAATTCATCCTATTTGGCCTTAAGTTTTCTGAAATGAGTAAACAAATCAATACATAAGCTCGTTATTGTTCAGGTAAATTCTTTTTCATTGTACCTTTTCATGCAGGTCATTTATTTCTGCTATGCATCCAGGATAAAAAGCACACAGTTTTACTAACTGCAATTTATTATCAGGAATCATCATAAGAAGATCAGCTGCTAAATTCCTGCACAAACAAAAGATGACATGTAGTTAATCTTAATGGCTTGTAATAGGAGGAGAACTGTTTTCTCTTTTACATTCCTTTTATAAAGAAGAGTTTACTGAAAAAAATACTATTTCCAGAGAAGAGCAAAGGCAACCTCAGTCTCTAAGACTATTTTTGTGCAATAAACGTAGCTTAATCTGTTCATCTTTTGGGGGAAGTCATGTGTTAATTTTCTGTTGCTTTAGTTGGTTGAATTAAACAGCTGTGTGATCCTAAAGCATCAGAAACACCTCAAAGTGAGACGGAAGAGTATGAGAGCAGGGATGGGAAGGAAGAAGTAGGACCTATCCAATTCGAAAGAAGGAAAGATGTTAATGTGGCTTTGTGTCATGAAACCATTCTCAAACTTCTAGGCTTCTAGAGTTCCATGACATCAGCATAAAGCATCTCTCAGTCATCCAGAATGGCTAGTGTTTCTGTGATAATACAAAAGAGACATTACACAAGAAAATAATGTGATACCTATTTTCATCCTTCTGAACAGAAAATTGTGTTTTTGCAAACCGATGTTTCTGAAATATTCCTAACTTTTTACCATTTGTTACCCCCTCCTTAACACAAGAAGCAGCTGGAGGGAACATACATAAATATTAAGAAATTATTTTGAAACAATTATTCTATTGAGCTTTTAATAACTGATTATTCTGGTTGCTCTGTGGCTCTTCCATACATGCAGGTATCATTTCTCCTGTGACCCACAAGACTGACTTGCCCCTGTGTAAGGCAAAAACTCCTACCAAGTTCCCCTGGGTTTTCAGAATGCAGTCCTTGCCTTAAAAATGTTCGAGTAAGCTACTGGCCAATATTTGCAACTGCTTTCTATCCCACTTTCAAGTATTGATCACAATTTTAAAATTAGAACACTTAGTTTAAGCTTATTTTTAGCATTAGTAAAGCCACACACTTTTCAAATCTCTTTTTCTATAAACAAGCAAAATACCTGTATCCAAGTGATGGAAAGCTAGAAGGAAGACATTGAAAGAGTAATGAACAAAACTTTGGTTTATATTCTTACTTTACAGAGGAAAAATCTAATAGAAAATAATTAAACTACGACAGCAAATCTAAGGGTCAAGTTAACTGACTTTCACAACCAAAAAATAGCTTTCCAATGCCTTTTGACAACCTAAAGAAGCTAATGCCAAAAGGTCTCTGGAAAATCTCTTATACTATTACTATGCAATAGCTACTTTTCCAAGTTACAGGAAGGCTCTTTCAGAATACAGGATATTTCACAAGTTCTTAAACTATTTTCAAGATCAGTTACTTGCATGTACTCATCTTCATAGGCAATTTAAACTTTTTTTTAAAGTGATTAGAAATTGCTCAGCCAAAAAACTGAAATCACATGTTCATTTTAAAAAAAATCCAAAGAAGCCCTCATATAATGGCCTACAAATTGTGTTACCTGGAATGTTTCTTTAAGAATCAAACTGAAAACACTGTCAGTATAAAGAACAAAATCATGTGGCTGAGTTTGCATATGCAGAATTCAGTATCTCAAGTAAAATACCACTAGCCTTCTGAATAGCAGAAGGATGCTTTTAACAGTGTTTATGTGCTAAACACAAATAAAACTGAAATGGTGCCCTTAAACACACATTTTCCCAAGGCTGTAGATTTGGAAAGATGGAGAAGGGCATGAATGTTTAGTTTTGACTTTTTGGTTTTGATTTTGTATTTCAGAGCACTTCTAAAAAAAACCAGCCCAACAACAATGAACCCCAAAAAAACCCCAAACCCCAAAATACATTCCACCAATAACTGATTTCATTATTAACCCACCAAGGTCCTTTTGGTATTCCCTGAGGTGTCTATAATCGTCTTTCTACAATGAAATGTTTCCAATTGATGGATATCCCTAAGCATAACAATGAGTAAAACGAGTTTAAAAAAAAAA
>VYZV01030675.1:1084-15740 GCA_013401275.1 Pandion haliaetus | reverse complement strand
CTTTAGCATTTTGTAAAAAAAAAAAAAAAAATCTTCTTTGGATTAAGAAATTCTTACCATGTTGTTACTGTCATACATTTTCTTGCTAGTAATTCTAGGGCATAATGTGTTGCTTGTGCTGCACTTTCTCCTAAGACAGTACCCACACTGATTGCCAACTCCAGTTCATTTCCACGAATCAGGTTTGCCATCGCAAGCTTGCTCAATGAAAAAATTATATCATTAAAGGACACAAGCACTTTTAGGGACTCACCATGTTGAGTATATGACATTCATTTACGAGACTGCTTTTTACAGAAGGATAAAATACATGTTAGTTAAAGCAACTTATATATAATTTGGGTCTCTTGAACAAGTAAATAATTGTGCACCACATGTTAATCAGTTTTTAAATAACCAAATATATTTCCATTAGCAGAATCTTCCGTTATTCAACCAAAGAGATTGTATAAATATCATACCCCAGAAGCGATAGCTATTCCTTCTAGTCTTAAGTAAGGACACTAGCTTTCAGAGTACATATTAACCCCCTCTTTTGATGAAAGGAGACTCAAAACCCCTCGCCCAAAAAACCAAACAAACCACCAAACCAGGAAGGACTCTCCCGTTCTTACCCTCTCAGGGCAACTGGAGTTGCTGATAGGCATAGCAGAATATTGAGCAGTAAGACTACACAACAACTTGAAATATGTCTAATTTGAAATACAGGCATTAACTGATTATTGCTTTCTCTCTGAACAGCTCATTAAGATGGAATTTTAATCATTGGGGGGGATAGAGGAGGAAGAATATGTTGAATCAGCAACAACAAAATCCAGAGCGAATGAGGAAAAGAAACAATTTGTAAAACTACAAAGAAAATGAAAAATCTAATAAAATGTATCCTATATGTCAGCCCTATATTTGTACTGAGGGGTAGGGTTTTTTTCCTATTTACATCATTTAGACTGCAAATTCTTCAAGGTAGATATTGCATCTTTTGCAGGACAATGAAGTTCCAGTTCTGAATGGCTCTTTCGAGTCACCACAAACAGTAGACAGTAATACTTATGTGTTTATGTAAGGTACTTGGGTACCTTATATTTTCTAATATAACAAGATACTGCATATATGAAAATACAATTCAATAACAACATACTACTTTCTGCACATGACAAATCTTGAATTTAATAGAATCAGGGGAGTTTTGCTACTAACTTTAATACTGTAAGGATCAAACTCTCTCTATATATACAAAGCAAATACCAAGTATAAGTAATACATTTCAGAATGTGGTACATATATTTTGAAAAAAACAGTTAACACGTGGAGATGTAAAAATGAAGTCAATGTTGGCCTCTCCACAGTTAAAGAGGAAAAAAAAAAAAATTCCCTCTATATTTTCAACAGCCAGATGGCAACATGCTGCAAGCACTGCACGGCCATCCTGGAAATACCATTCTGCCAGTTCTTTACTGACCTTGTGCAGGAGCCTGCAAGAACAAAACATGAATTATGCAAGGTCACTTAAAGGTTGGAGTTCTTTGGTTCTTAATTTATGCACAAGTCAACACATTTGCTTCTGTACCCTAAAATTTCTATATTTGACTTACAGATAATGATACCACTAGCTTTCAAAATGCTATCAGTTTGAGCTTCATCTACCACTTATGTTGGTGTATATTTGGGTGGGTCAGTTTCCCAAAATCTACATCAGTATGGAAATGTCTCTTCAGATTGGCAGAAGAAAAACCAACTATTTGAATATTCATTCTGTACCTGTGAACTCTGCATAAATATCTAATTGCTCAAAAATTGCACATGTAAATGAAGTAACTACACAGCCTCCAAGCTGCTTTTCTTACTACACATATAACAACTTAATAAAGTAATTTAGGTTTTGAGCACTGTTCTAAACAAGGAGAGATGCATGGTTTTTTTTATGGGCACATACAGTGAAAATATGGCCATTAGTGTACATTGTCAGAAACTTCATTGATGATAAACAGTGAAGCTTCAGGAGGAGAAGATGCATAAAACATAGGGCATCACAGATAATTGTTAATGCTAAATCTCACTCTACTTACCAAAAGTTCTAAGTTAATATGCTAAGTAGTGTTTAGACTAAGTCAAGGATTTTTCAGCTTCTCATGCCCAGCCAGCAAGAAGGCTGGAGAGGCACAAGAAGCTGGGAGGGGACACAGCCAGGGCAGCTGACCCAAAGTGGCCAATGGGGTATTCCATACCATGTGATGTCATGCCCAGTATGTAAACTGCGGGGAGTTCGCCTGGGGGGATTGCTGCTCGGGGACTTAGTGGGCATCGGTCAGCGAGTGGTGAGCAATTGCACTATGCCTCACTTGTTTTGTATATTGCAATCCTTTTATTAGTATTGTCATTTTAGTATTGTTATTTTAGTATTGTTGTTATTGTCATTATTAGTTTCTTCCTTTCTGTTCTATTAAATTGTTCTTATCTCAACCCTCGAGTTTTACCTTTTTCCTTCTGATTCTCTCCCCCAACCCACTGGGTGGGGAGGAGTGAGTGAGCAGCTGCGTGGTGCTTAGTTACTGGCTGGGGTTAAACCACAACACTTATGATAAATCCATTTGGTGCCAGAAGGAGGCACAATGGGGGAATTCAGTGTAGCATGAGTTAGTAATTCTGTCAACTAAGTACTAGAAGATGTGGTATTTTGTCATCGAAGTCTACATTGCTGATGCCAAATTAAACCACTAAGGTTTATCTCCCTTGATGACTTTACATCCTGCACTCAAATGAGTCTTTAGATATAAAATAGAACAACTTACTCGTTATAATCATCTGTATTGTTCCCACCAGAATTTGAAGATCCACTTGTTGTGAAGAGTGGTGACTTCTGTATATTTCCCTCACAAGCTGCCTAGAAGTTAATAAAAAAATGGATTAATTAATGCACCAATAAAACTGAATATGAAATGTGATTTTTCAACAACAAAAAAATAACCTAAGATGTATAAAAATCCTTCTAAAGCCCAGTTATAACGAAGGCAATGTTTAAACCAATGAAGTTATTCAGAGCTAAATCTTAGCCTAGTTTCATCCAGCCATACAAGAAATTCTATAGAAGCAAGAGACCTCTTCCTTCCTATGCATTTGCACAAGATTTTTCCAGCCTTTGAATATGCTTAAAATGGACAGCGAGGGCTATAATCTTGATTTTTAGACTCTAAGGAGCAAGTGGCTGAGAGTGAAGGATGAACTCCATAGATACTTCTCAGTAGGTATACAAGCAAATCTGGGAAGGTTTATATAGTGGCATAAACTGAACCTTTTTCATGTCTGTCAATAAATTATTTTTAACATTAAACAAGAAGAAATCAGTGTGGGTTAAAAAGAAATTCTTTCATGTGCTTTAAGGTGTAGCTGGGGTAACAACATTAAAACTCAGGGCTCAATTAAAAGGGAAAAAGTCATGGTATTTTATTGCTTAGTATTATCCAATTAAACCTTTGAGACAAAGACCATTCTATGAATTGTAATAAAAGCAACCCCTGCAATGTCTCTCTTACAAGAAAAATGAAGATCTTTCTAAAGCTCTAAGGTGCTTTAAGGTTCAAACTTGTAACTTGTTAGATTTAAGCACACCTCAGTTACATTCTGTGCATATTCAGCTACTATTAGGACAACAACATACAGATAGACAACTTTCAAAGCACAAATTCACATGCATTATTAGAGTTCTTATCTCTGAGGCAATTGAACATTCAAGGACAGGCAGGCATGAGAGAATGTACAAGGGACAAATCTTGACAGTTTATTTAACAAACTATATTAAGTATCCAGAAATTATTCAAAAAGAATAAAGAAATGGTGAGAAAGTAAAACAAAGTATCAGTCTCGCATGTTTTGCATGCCCTTTAACTTGTGTTTACATTAGGAAGCACAAGGGACATAGGTGGTTTTGGTAATCTCTTCTACTGTTTTTTGTATTAATTCGGAAGTTTAATTTCCTATATGGATTACTACCACAACTGAGCAGTTTCGCCCAAAGATTCTACAGGAAGTAGTATAACCAAGACCTCAGCAGAAATGCAAAAAAAATCCTACACATCTTTGATGTTAAGGGCAATACTGACTGCTGAAAATCAAGTTCATTTTCTACTTCACCCAAAAATGAATACATCAGTTTTCATTATGGGTATTTGATTACAATTTAGAAGAATCAGGCTTAAAATCTGTAAACATGAGTTAACTTTTTATCATTTCTGCATAAAACCTGGTCAATACAATACAAAAGTAAGGAGTAGGGTATCATTATTTAGCCATTTTGCAGAAGCAGAGCTAGCCTTTTAAATATGCTTGTCATCTTTAGAGTTAAGAAACAAAGAGCTAAATACATCTCCCACACTGTTATACATAATAATACCTGTGCAACAAGAAGAGCCTCTTTAAGCTGGCCTCTTGAAGTAAAGAAAGAAACTAGTTTCTTCACATCTCCAATAGCTATACAGTATGGGATGACATCATCATTTTCTTCCTGAATTAACTGATCAGCTCTCCTAATTAAACAAATGAATAAATAAGCAAGAAAGATCTACATATATTATTGATCACTAAACTTATCTCTATGGTATAGGTGTTAGATGAAGCCATATAAAGTTCATTGAAACCCATCTGCCTTTCCAGACCTCAGAAGACTTGCAAAATGTGGATACTGCACTAAAGAGTTTCCAGTTAAAGTTGCAATTTATGCTCAACCCTTTAACTTGATTCCTGCACAAAAATCGTTGTTGAAATCTTCCCCAGTTACATCCTGTCCTGGTTCCAGCTGGGATAGAGTTAATTGTCTTCCTAGTAGCTGGTACAGTGCTATGGTTTTGAGCCAGGTAAGAGAAGAATGTTGATAACACATTGATGTTTTCAGTGCTGCTAAGTAATGTTTAGACTAAGTTAAGGATTTTTCAGCTTCTCATGCCCAGCCAGCAAGAAGGCTGGAAGGGCACAAGAAGTTGGGAGGGGACACAGCCAGGGCCGCTGACCCAAAGTGGCCAGTGGGGTATTCCATACCATGTGATGTCACATCTAGTGTATAAACTGGGGGGAGTGGGGGCAGGGGGGATCGCCACTCAGGGACTAACTGGGCGTCAGTCGGCGGGTGGTGAGCAATTGCATTGTGCATCACTTGTATATTCCAATCCTTTTATTATTACTGTTGTCATTTTATTAATGTTGTCATTGTCATTATTAGTTTCTTCTTTTCTGTCCTATTAAACCATTCTTATCTCAACCCACGAGTTTTACTTCTTTTCCTGATTTTCTCCCCCATCCCACTGCAGGGGGGGGTAAGTGAGTGAGCAGCTGCATGGTGCTTTGTTGCTGGCTGGGGTTAAACCACAACACATCCCAAAGCTTACTGAACAAAAAGTAACATCACTAGAATGCTGTAACAAAAGCCAAGTCCAACTGATAATAGTATCCATCCTTCCTACTTGTCTGTGTCCTTTTACGGGCAGAAGCTACAGTTCAGCATCATATTTTTACTACCTTACCTTTGCATTAACTTCCTCCAATATTTCATCGATACACCAGGTGCAACTGAGAGAGCTTTGTCCCACTAGAAGAAAGCAGCAATACATTTAACCTGATCACTTTTATTTTGAGAAACAGCTGTATTTTTAACTAGCTTCATGTTTCTTCCATTAAATTTGTCAAGAGGTTAAATAAGGAATGGGTTATGCGTTAGACTGCGTATGTTAAAAATAATATAATTGGAGAAAGATTATACTTTTCTGGACTTACGACCCATTTTGTTGCTACCCCATCTTTGCTAGGGTAGCTGGTTTTCAGAAAACTTCATATTATATTGTTCTTCAATAATGTTCTGGTATTTTACCTCTCCAAGTTCTACCATTAGTTCACAATATCGCTGAATTTGTCCTAATCTTAAATGTATTTCTGCAGCTTCTTTAAGCCTCTCCTCTTTGCTTGGTGCACCAATACCACCTCCAAATTTGGACATTTTTACTGTTGTCAATTCTTGTGCCTTGGACTAAAGGGGGGGAAAAAAAAAAAAGATTAAAAAAGTTTTTTAAAAAGTACAGTTTTCTGTGATGAAAACAAGCTTTCTTAAGAATGAATTAGTGTCAAACATTACAATGGAATATAAATGCTATCATTTAAGAAAAAAATCCTTTTGAGAAAATAGCTGGAAATTGTACTTATTACCATTATAATGATGTCCACATAAAGAAAGAATACAGTAGGCTCAACCTGTGTCATCATCTGTCATACCCCATTAACCTTATGACCAATAAATTATTTATATTCCCAACCACTGCAATTTTTATATTAGCTGAAGAGATAAAACTAAACTTCTCCATCTGGCCGAGTTTAAGAAACAAGCTGCCAACAGGATCACATTTAACATAAAAAAAGGCAAAAGGAGCTTCCCTTCACGTTTCAAAAATTCTCAGTTTAACTCTATCATCAATATACATGAGATGGCGTTTGGCTATTCATGGCTTTACAATACCATATATGGAAGATGGAGAATGAATTTTGAACATTCTTCACCAAAGTAAACTGCAATGTAGACCAATGGCAGCTGCTGAGAAAGGATCTGGTTTTTTTAAAACAAATGATGTTACTTTTTTGCTTGGCATGTCTATCTTTTTTATCATTTTCATGCTGAAGTCATAAGGTATGTAGGACACTTAAAGAGTCTGTGATTCTGCAAGAGACAGCCTGCAACAAGAAACAACAGGTGATACCTGGCAGGTATTTAGCTTTGGGGGTTGCAAGTGGGGAGTTACACATTTCCTGATCCATACCAAAAGATATCTTCCCTCTATTTACAACCCAGCCATTAGAGTATGGGATTCTTTAGTATCCCTAAGAAGTCCCTGACAGAACCACATATCCCCATATTCTGTACAAATTGTATGTCTGGTTGCAATTCATATACGCAGCTACTAATAAATTTATGGCCTAGTACTAGAATTTCACATTCACATCTGAGTCACTCTTCAGCTGCGTATCTGTATTAATAACAGGTTCTTGTTTTTCCACTCCTCCTTCCAGACAGCTACAGAGTGTATGTCTGCTGACTCTCCTCCATTTTCAGACAGGAATTCCCCTGTCCCTGCATCTGAACATAACTACAAACTTCCTGTTTATACAACCAAATAATTTGACCTTACTGAATATAAGAAGTACAGTATATATAATAGGGAAGACGAACTCGCTTCATAGCTCAAGCTGTAGCGATGCTTGCTTTGCAATTTCTCTTTGTTATTTTGAAAACTGCTTTTCTAGCTAACAACTGTAACCTAGCCTTTTAACACTGAGTATGCATGAAGTCATACAGACTTAGCTTGATGCTATTGTTCTAACAGACCGGTATTGCACAGAGAACTGATACTGCACAAATATCTTTGGATATGAAATAAATTGTGACCCTCTTGTAAAGCATTAAATGTTAAAAGAGTGAAATACTATATGGATTAACAACCATTTTCACATACCATTTATGCTTCACTTACCGTTCTAAATCTAATGAGATGCTTCATATGCATAATTCCTTTGCAGTAATTTTGTGGAAGCAAACTGTCATCCTGTCCTTTTATTACAGCCACCAAATCCCATAAATTTTTGCTGCCTCCTGGAGGCTAAAATTGTTAGGAAAGAAAAGAGTTGTATTACAGTAATGTTCAAGAGAGAAACTTGAATTTATAAGAACATTGGAAAACATTTGTCAGTCAATTCCAAGAAATACAATTTCAGGCCATTTCAATATTAGAAGTTTTACTATGAAGATATGAATTAGTTCAAGATGCTGCAACTCCTTCAGTCTTCTGAAAGGCTGTGAAGATAGAGCAAGATCTGTGGACATAATTATTCCGTTATGTGTGAACATAGTTGACGGCTCGCCATTAAAGTTCTCCCTTTTGCTCCCAAAGGAATACAAGCTATCTAGTGGCTGCTGCTGGCATAAAACGACGTTCAGCTGCTGTGATGCAGAAGCTGCCACAGTATTATTTTAGCATTTTCTGTAGAGCAAAAGGCATGGGCTAGGTAAAAAACAACTTCAAGGCTTGACTGCCACAATCTGGTTTACTATCTTAATACTAAATCTTAAAATAGATATATATGTTATAACGGTATATGCACAAAATCTTGCAGGCCATCAAGGAATTTTTTTTTTTTTTTTTTAATAAATTTTAAGCATTTTTATTGGTCTAACATTTGAATCAATCTTTCTGTAGAACTAGGACAATGGTTTGACATTGAATGAGGTCTAGAAGAGAATAAGTAATTAAAAGCTTAAAAAAAAACAAACCCAAAAAACCAACATTAAAGCTTTGACCTGAAGGAGCTTTTCTAACAACAGGATTGCAAGTTTAGAAGTCCAATTATTTCTGAGCCAGTAAAAAGCAGGAGATCCTGCTAGAAGAAAAAAAAAACAAAAAAACCCAAAACCAACCAAAAAACAAACACCAAAAAACAGCCACAAGACTATTCCCTCTTTTTTCAGTCCCTTAAACCTCTTATTTGACTCCCCATAGTTTAAGCACAACACTTATTTTCTGGACTCAAAAAGCACTCAACACAGCTGATCAAAAAAAAGTTTTTGTTCTTGGAAAATTCTAATCTTATAAACAGTTTTACTCTCAAATCAACACGGGACATCAAAATTTGTAACTTCTGTAAAACAAGTAATTCCATAAAGATATATTTTTAATAAAACATGAAATTTCAAGATTTGTAATTGAGGAAGATTGTTTCAGCATTTCTAAATCATAGACTTCAACTTTGCTAGAAATCAAAACAAGTATTTTGGATTAACTAGGTCTTTGTAGCTCAGTATATAGACTTAAATCACAACAGCGTTTGACACAAGCTGTAGTTCCAGGTCATTTTTGTCCTTGTTCTACCTCAGCGTCAGCTCCTATGCAGATAAGCACTCACAGGTACCCAATAGTTTATATTTTAAACTCAAACGCACAAAGAGGCTGCAGTGGTTTATAGGAAATACTGCTGTGCAATGGAGCAAAGGCAATAGATGGATACTGGCACATGGGTCATCCAGATCTACAGCTCCTAGAAGGTAATACAGCAGTTTTGGCACAGGCACTTGGGCAGATCAAAACTTATCTGTAATGAGGGTGTCCCTTTGTTGGTTTTAAATTAAAAATTCCAATGTAGTTTGATAAAACAGATCTTTTCATTTTCTTCAATAGAAAATGCCTGTCAAATCAAACTTTTCCTATGGAAAATTAAATATCCCACCTATTTCACTTTGTGAAAAATTGGTGTTCACAACTGAGACAATTCAGTCATGGACACTTTTACATGAAGAACTTTTAAGAGACTGAATTGATTTCTGTGTATTTTCTGAGCCCCTGTTAAGAAAGAGAGAAAAAAAATGGTAGAGAAGAAATTAATTTCAGTTTTGGAGATCGACTTCAGAAGAGAAAGTCATGTACACTGACAACATCCTTAAGTTTGCAGAGTACTTACTGAAAAACATTCTGAAAACCACCTTAGTTTTTTTCCTCGAGGATTTCCTGTCAGTTTTTCCACTTCTTGTTTGATATCCCTGGAAACTTTACCACACAGCAAAGGAGGAGCACCAGATTCCACAGCACGATCTACCACACAAAGATTTATACATGAAAATTAAAAAAAAAAAAATCAAGAAAAAAGAAAAATATAGTACATGCAGAAAATCGTAACAACAGTATATACAATTTACTTACCTGTATTACCGATAATCTCATCCCAACATCTATCTGCTAAGATATTTATTTGTAGAGGGTTTATAAGAGGTGTCAATGACCAGAGTCTCACAGTGGAGTCACGAGAGCAAGATGCCATAGTAAATGGACGATTAGGATGACATGTTAATCCTAGTAGAGAGGGCATTTAAAAATGTAATCAAATAATTATCTAGTAACCAGTTTACATTATTTTATAAATTTTAAATTTTTTAAAAATGCATTTTAATACAAAAATAAAACAAATTTTTAAAATATTACCATATACATCTGCACCATGATCATAAACTGTGTCCAAACATGTTCCATCTCTTGTGTCCCAGACTCGAATTGTATAGTCCCAACTACCGGATATTAGAAGGTAAGGAATTTCAGGATTCCACATCAGTCCCCGTACTGGAGCTGTATGTCCACTAAGAACATTTATACAAGCATCCTGTGTATAATCCCATATTCGAACAGTACTGAAACAAAATTAAAAAAGACCTATGTCCATCAAATCACCTACTGAAATATGATTCTCTCTCTAGTTCAGCAATATTCTAAGCTTCAAATTTATCAGAATATTTATTTGCAACATGTTTACAGAAGTTGTAATAAGAGAGGTAGGAGTCAATGCCCCTCATGTTTAGGATGGGGTACAAAATACACCAAAGGCAGTTCACCAGAGTAAGAAACTATTCCACCTACTGCATAGTCTTTCAAAAATCTCACATGCACCATTATCTTACATGTCAGTGAGAGAAAAGAAGTTTGCCCATATGCCTGCATGTGTAATAGATTTGTCTGTTAGGACTCTCAAGGGGAAAAGAATGAAAGAAAAACAAATCAAAACTGTAAGATCCATCTTCCCTATGGCTTTAACAGCCCTCTAACAGACACAGGAAACTACAGACCTGTTAGTCTAACCTCAGCTCCTAGAAAAATTATGAAGATCATACTGGGTACTATTGAAAGGCATTTAAAGAATAATGCCGACATCAGGCACGGTCAACATGGGTTCACAAAGGGAAAGTCCTGTCTAACTAATTTGCTATTCTTCTATGATAAGGTCACCCACCTAGTGGATGAAGGGAAGTTGGTGGATGTAGTTTTCCTGGATTTTAGTAAGGCTTTTGATACTGTCCCTCACAGCATCCTTCTGGACAAGCTCTCTAACGGTGGGACAAGCAGGTTCACAGTGCGCTGAGTGAAGAACTGGCTGAACAGCAGGGCTCAAAGGGCTGTAATGAATGGAGCCACATCTGGCTGGCGACCGGTCACCAGCGGTGTTCCTCAGGGTTCAGTTCTAGGGCCAGTTCTGATAAATATATTTATCAACGACCTGGATGCAGGAGTTGAATATACCATTAGCAAGTTTGCTAATGATAGCAAACTGGGAAGTGCTGTTGACTCTTTTGGGGGACAAGAGGCCTTGCAGAGGGATCTAGATAGATTGGAGCACTGGGAAGTGATGAATGGGATGAAATTTAACAAGAACAAATACCAGATTCTGCACCTGGGACAGAGTAACACGGTGCACAAGCATAAGTGGGAAGAGGAGTGCCTGGAGAGCAGCCCTGCAGAAAGGGATCTGGGGGTGCTGGTCGACAGCAGGCTCAGCGTGAGGTGGCAGCAGTGTGCCCTGGCAGCCCAGAGGGCAAACCACATCCTCCTGCGGGGCATCGAACACAATATAACCAGCCGGTCAAAAGAGGTGATTATCCCACCGTGTTCAGTGTTGGCGCGGCCTCCCCTTGAGTACCGTGTGCAGTTCTGGGCCCCACAATTTAAGAAGGATGTGAAGGTCCGTGCATGCGTCCAGAGAGGGGCAACAAAGCTGGTGAAAGCACTGGAAGGCATGTCCTGTGAGGAATGGCTGAGGACTTTGGGTTTGTCTGGTTTGGAGAACAGGAGGCTGAGGGGTGACCTCATTGCTCTCTACAGCTTCCTGAGGAGGGGACGTGGAGGGGGAGGTGCTGATCTCTTCTCCCTGGGGTAGGACATATGGGAATGACTCAAAGCTGCACCAGGGGAGGTTTAGACTGAATGTTAGGAAGCATTTCTTTACCAAGAGGGTGGTCAAACACTGGAACAGGCTTCAGAGAGAAGTGGCCAATGCCCCAAGCCTGTTGGTGTGAGAGGCATTTGGACAACACCCTTAATTTGCTTTAACTTTTGGTCAGCCCTGAAATGGTCAGGCAGTTGGACTAGATGATTGTTGTACGTCCCTTCAATGAAACTATTCTATTCTCTCCTTTCAACAAAGCATTTGTCACATGGCAGAAGTGGACACCACACTATCTTCAATTGTGAAACTCCCACCACAATTACACAAGTAATGAGGAAGAATTCATACCAGCTTTCTCACTATTTTTTTCTTCCCTTTTAACCAAGTAAGTTTCTAACATTTCCTTTTATTTTCAGTAGTTGCTATCCCTGGGTATAGCTACTTGAGCAGACTACAGAATTAGGAAATTAAAAGTTCAGTTTCTTGAAAAGATCATTGTAATTCTGGCTAAATTTTATTGCATTATCAAATGTGTTACCAAAGCTCATTCATGGCAGCAAAGCTGTTACAGTTTCTCCAGTGCTGCAAAGGGGCCATTTGATGGACCTTGCATCACAAAGTAGAACCCACAAGTTAGAAGGCCGTTTGATATATTTACATACGTATAGTCCTACAGCAATATGTGCTCATGTGTGACCCTTGCTTACTGTTCCAATGTACTGTATAAGCCTAGGTGCTCAAAAGGTAATCTGAAATAGCTCTGAGTTTGACTACGAACAGGAGTGTTACCAAGTACAATAAACTCAAATTGCTTACTTTCTGTGTTACCTGGGCCTAAGTTATTCAACAATCCTCTTTCCTCAAAGTGAAAGTGTGACTGTATTCTGGAAATCCCTCTGTAATCAAGTTTTATCACACAGCCACGATTGGTAACAAAATCAGAATCTCTCATAATGACACTATGACAGAATTCTGCATTCACTACTTCTTACTCATGTGAAATAGAGAGGATTTACGCATAAAAAGTTTGTTGTCAAGTTGGTTTCTTTCATGAATCATTATACTATGAACTAACAGATTTTGCTGCAAGCATAGACATTTAATGAGTGATATTGGGGAAAACAATAGAAGCCAATACTCCAAACCTGTGACCCTTTACAAAAATTTTTTTGTATACTCTGCAGGGAAGTGGCTTAGAATCATAGAAAAATCCTTCCTCTCCTGCTTATCATAGACTGATGTGCTCTCCCTCAAAAAAACGTCATCAAAACCAACAAAGCAGAAGTACTTAGCACTCATTAAAAATCTCCACAGATTCTACTTAATTATACTTTTGAAAGACATCGAGTAAGAGCAGGTCTTGCACCCGTACCTTTAGACGTAATGTAAACATGTGGTATCCTCCTTCTATCATTCCTGGGAGGAACAGGTATCAGTCACTGACTCTACTCTTGGGAAAGCATTGGAAAGTTGCATTGCTACAGCAGCTGTGACTATTTTAGATAATGATCCTGCTGCCCAAATATTGTATTACGCTAACAGCAAAGCTACAGCCTGAATCTGAACAAGGCAGAGATTTAGATTATTATATTATTCAGAGTTTTCAAAGGTGCCAGCACCAGTACAACTAAAGACCTTAAGTTTCTCCAATAGTCCTGCCTGAGGTTTTAAATTTTCCAATAGTTCAGAAATACACACCCATCATCAGAGCCACTGCAGAGGATTCCTTCTCTCAGAGGAGACCACCGTACATGAAACACCTTTGCAGTATGCCCTGTAAAAACTTTCAGTGGCTGATCAGAGCTGGTTGCCAAGTAGTAAACACGAACGTTTTTGTCCTCACAACCAGTAGCTATCATATCTCTGCAAAATAAAAATAGTAAAATCCTCAGTCACAGAGATCATCAAAAGTACTTATGTTTTTTTTGTTTAAAAATAATATGACGAGTATTTTGCAATTTACTTTAAAAAACAGCACATTTTTGCTTCTCCTTTGTCTCTTTATGATGTCATTATTGATAACCCAATTAAATATACTAAATCAGAAAAAAAAAAAAACTTATAAAGATCCATTAGTTGCAATAGGGAACAGTATTTGCACTACAGTATGACCAAGCACCCAACAGACAACTATTAATAGAATGAATTACTGTATAATCGTTTTTTGACAAAAAGTTCTCATGTTTTTAGGAATTACCTGCAAAATTAACATATATCACAGTGTATTTTGTTGCCTGCTATATCTTCAGCTTAGTAGTCATTAAAAGGAAGCCAATCTAAACCCCTCTTTGCTGCTATTGAATGTCTGCTTTTTTCTCCCCATTACATATTCAGCCAGAGAATTTTTTTTTTTTCTCTCATCAATATGAAAAGATCCTTTTTTGAAAGTTAAGTAAGTTCATGCTGGGCAATGAAATCCACTACTGGGAACATTAGAGGGGCTACAGACATATCCTACTGCGGAATAGAAAAAAATTCAGTGCTCTAATATCATGGTAAATATAAAATTCTAAACTTTGTGTTACTTCACTGATAATCAATTTAAATAGTAAATATTATCAATTCTTTGGGTTAATTTTTTACTTACTTGTTGTTTTGACTCCAATCACAGCCAAACACCGCAGCTGGATGTTTGTACTTGTGAAGAACCTTGCCGTCAATGGTTCGAATAATACTGAAACCAATCACAATATAATATTATGAGGAAAAAAAACATTCCAAGTAGCCTATCCAAAAGTCAAGTTTGAGTCTGTGCAAATAAGCCAGATAGCAAAAAAAGTACACAGAAAGAATATGAGAAATCTTTATTCCTACAGCCCCTCAAGTACAAATGTTTGTTTCCCAGCAAAACATTTAATTGGACTTCAGAGTCCATATTCCTTCAGAGGGGCTGTAAAGATGTCCACTGCGGTACCTCCCTCCCTGAAAG
>VYZV01030674.1:181-12540 GCA_013401275.1 Pandion haliaetus | reverse complement strand
GGGGGGGAAGCCAAATTTGTGGGATAGAAGTTCAATTGCTCTGAACTGAAGCGTGGATTCTGCTGGTTGCTCTTACCCGAAGTCTTGGTGTCGGCTTGTGGCTGCTGAGCACTGATTGGTGCTGGCTGCAGTCCCTGTGTGCCAATTGGTGCGGCGGGGTGGAGTCCTTGTGTCCCAATTGGTGCTGGCTGAATGCCCTGGGCACTGATTNAGTCCCTGTGTGCCAATTGGTTCGGCGGGGTGGAGTCCTTGTGTCCCAATTGGTGCTGGCTGAATGCCCTGGGCACTGATTGGCGCTGGCTGGATCCCCTGCGCACTGATGGGTGCCGGCTGGATGCCCTGGATGTGACGGGCATGAGACGCGTCTACGGTCATCAGCTGCATGGGGTTGAGGTGGACAGTGGAGGCCACGCCGACGCCTGTCTGAGCCGTGATGGCCGAGTTGGGTGCCTGGGCCGAAACTGGGGGCAGCAACACAGGCACCTCGTCACTCCTACCCAGTGGGTCGCCTTGGTTCCCCCTAGCACCTCTCACTTAAATAAAATACTTAGTTTCAAAAACTATTTTGCTTGGAAAAATTAGTTTGCCAGCCTGCTTGTTGCAGTAGTAAATTTGAGAGTGGAGAGGCCAGATTGTCTGCCAAAAGAGTTAAACATTACCATTTATTTCCATTCCATTTTCTATTTCAAACTGCAACAAGAGAGAAAAGATCAAGTTTAGCTCTACTTTTAGACTCAAATAACATTTCTGTACCCAGCTTCTAGCCTCAGAAAGCTATGCACTATTTTTGCTCACTATCTTATTTTACAATGCTTCTAAGTACCAACAGTTGACATTTTCCTTGCTTAAAGAAAAAAAAAAAATCAGAAGCCTAAGCCATTTGTTTTCAAAAGACAGTCTTTCCACAGAGCTTATCGTTACATCAATTAAAAAACTCCAAACCTTTGGCTGTACAAGAGCCAGCAGAGAAAGCAGAGATTCAGGTGTAAGTACCTTAAACCAGGGCTTACCTCCTTATCCCCTTTCCCCAGCCACATAATCATAAAAAAAGTTTTCCTTAGAGCAAGCGGACAAACTGCTCTGAAATTGAGTACAATCTTATCTGTCTCAGAACAGGGCTTGCAATTATCGGCTGCATCCCACAGCTCAAATGAACACAAAATCTTTTTGTGCCAGAACAATATTCCCAGTGAAGCACCTGTTTTAAGAAGTTCAATTCATTTATTTGAATTTACAGCTCTAAGCAACTATGAGTCCATCTTTCCAAATCCACTATCTGGGGTATCACACTTCTCCCAGGTAGCACTTAACAATACCGTTAGACTACCTGCAGTTCCTCGATCTCCACATTTCCAGTCATTACAGAACAGTACCACGACATCTGCAGCCACACACAGAATGCAAGTGCGAACTTGCCAACGATGGACTTGCTTGCTAAGAGTGGAGAACCCTCTCATTGCAGAACAAGGTGGTTTTGTCATTGTCACAGGATTTCGATCAAGTTTTAGTGCTGACAAGGCACTCTAAAACAGCCATCAAAGACCTGAAATCTGTCACCAGGTCCCTGAGAATGGCTTCTGTATAAAGTATAGCATATTAATTCTCTTAGCGGGACACCTTATGTGAAACACTCTTGTTGCAGAACTTTCTACCCAACAAAATCCTTTTGGGAGACCATATAAAAACACAACCAGCATTTGAAAAGCCAAACCCAACATTCTTCCTCAAAATTCCGCATTAACTGTCCTTATCTCAGTGATCTTTTAAAAAAATCTCCTCTGTACTTTTATCTAAGCCCTCACCTGACTGTGCTCAGCACAGGTGCATGTCCCTCCTGATACCCTGAATCCACTGCTTTGAGTTGTCACCAGTTACTGCCATAATTAGTACCTTCAACTGATCCTTCAAGTCAATTTAACAAGCAAAATGTCTCTGTCAATGAGCTCCTGCTGAAGAACCTGCATCTGCTTTTTTAAAATCAGCATGAGCCTACCATTGCTCCAATATGCTACCAGAACTGGCTCCTGACAGCCTGCAGTCGTGTTTTATCAGGGGTTCTGTAACACTCCTCAAACACAGCTGCCAACACCAAGTACCACCACTCACCTGCACGTTCTACTTTAAAACCTTCAGCCAAAGGGCAGGAAGGTACAAGAGAAGCTCACCTGTCCCCTTTGTGAGTCATTTAATCATCCTGAAGCCCACCCCAAATCAAGACATGACTTACAGTCAAGACTTGCAACTTTTCACTGGATTTTCAATGACAGAAAGAACAGGCCCCAGTAGCTCATCAATTCCCTGTGCGTACTTTCCTATTCAGCAAATAGGCTTTGCCATCTCCAAGTCCTTCCCAATTCTGCCCATACTGCTCAAGGGTAACATGCTGCCAGCAGACACAGATATTCCATGAAAATCCAAATCATGCATATTCCTACAGATTGGATTGTGGAAGTTATCACATTATAGAGAACAGTCCTAAACCACTCAGTAAGGTAAAAGTGCTCCAAATTTTGTCACAGAATGACATCAGTTTGGGTTGACTATGTGGGCGCACATTACACATAATTTTTTGACTGTCTGCAAATTACTGCTACAGTTCAAACACATTAATTGCTCCATTCTTTTAAGTAGAACACTAATGCAAAAGTGTGCAATACAGCTTATTTTTTCCATTTTTGGTTCAGGTTTCTCTCTCAAACTGTACTCTCATGTGGAAAGAGATTAAAAGGGGCTCATCAGAGCACTAGGGAATGAAGATACATCAAAGATCTGGTTTGGTTTGGAGGCGTTGAACTGTTTTGATTTGTAGAACCAAAACCTTTTACTTATAGAGAGGCAAACCCTTGGATATCAAATGTGAAACTCCCGAGAAGACTGTTATTAGCTGGATCTAGTGGGCCTCTGAAGTAGTTCAGTACCCCTTGCCCATGAGTTCTCCCCTCAGCCGAGTCAAAGACTTTTTGTGACAAATTGTCAGAATCAAGCATAAAAGCCTCTTAGCTTCTCCCATCACTAAAGCTCATACATGAGCTAACAACAACTGAACAAAATGTCAAAGTCATCTTGCCCCAAAGCTGGTCTTACCTGGATATTGGCGAATGGTGGACACTGAGCTGGTAATGGGGGTATAGGTGTGCGCAGTCAAAGGATAGGCAGAGGGCGGGTACGTTGGTAAGAAATACTGGAACTGGACAGGCACTGACTGCCTACAGGCATCAAAGAAAGCAAGTATTACACACACCGTTTCAACAGTTCATCTTCAACCCCGGCCACTCCCTGAGTTTTGTAATCTCATCTGTCATAAGCTATCAAGTATCCCAACTACCATGATTAATTCAAAACTACCAAATTCCCCCCCACCCCAGCTTTTTAAAACATACTATTTGCAGCATGTAGGAACCACGAAAAGCAGCAAGGCACTCAAAACCTACTCACACACACTCTCATTCACAGAGCTGTTATTTCCCCACCTGTTGTCATTTCTGGTTTCCATTGCTACGGGGTTTGGAGATGCCCGGTGACTAGAAAGGGGTATGAGATTACTCCTCTCTGCTGTGTAATCAGACTGGATCCGGGGAGAAGTATGCGTGATTTGCTGAGGAACCACTTTAGCTGCACAAAGGCAAACATGTGATCAGTTGACAGTCAAAGGAAAAGTTGGTAAACACCACAAAGGCAAGATTCATTCTCCTGGCAAAAACCCCAATACTTCTCCCTTCCCCTTCAACCCAAAAAACCCCACCCCATCCCCAGATGATTTCCTATCCACAGTGATTATAGGTTTCCTCTACAGGCAGAAAGAGCAAGGGAAACAAAGCATTTTTTCATCCATTTATACCAGAATAGATGAGTATTATAAATGCATATATAAATTATAATTGCTAACAGAGAAAGTTACTCCAGTGCTCAAATGAAGGTTTTTTTGGTTTTGCCTTTTTTTTTTTTTTTTTTTAAGGATCAGCCCAGTCCTCTCTGCTGTCAACAACTTATTCATCCAAGTTTTCAAAGCAGACCTTGACAGAGACCGAGGGAAACGAGATCAAGACAGGCAAGTATACATATCGACAGAGGCCAAGAAAAGAAAGAAAACACCTACAAAAGCTTTACAGGGAACACTGAGGCATGGAGATACAAATTCAGTCCTTGGAAATTTATGGTAGGGAAAGATACTACAAGATTTCAAAAAGAACAAGAAGGAGGTCAGCAGGAAAACAGAGACGACAAAAGGAAACTTACGCAGTTCTGTAAGAAACATCTCTGACAGATTCCGCACCCAGCAAATAAAGTTCCCACCTTTAGACCTTAGTGTTTTATCTCCAAATGAACATACTAATCAAACTCGACTAGGCTACACCTAACACCTCAAGAAGCACAGGAAGGAACTGAGAAAAATCAACTATGAAAGCCATCTTCTATCACCAAGCAGTTACAACTTCTAGTATATACAATGCAGGTTCTGAAATGCCAAAAGGCCCAAGTTGGTCTAAAAATTCCATTTGAGTAATTTAATGAGCCATTTTATTACTTACTCCTTCTAGAACATCTATTTCTCCCTGGTATTAAAAAAGTTACGCCACAGCAGACCTGTTAATTGGTTTCTCCCAGCCAGAACTGATTTTCTTTCCCTCAATTTGCTAACATGCACAAACACTGCTAGCATAAACAGAAAAATTGAAGTATCAGTTGCAGGCTCTTCTTAAAACTGAAATCACTCACCAACTGGGATGTTTGAGGTTGTGACAGCTGTAGCATGGGAAGAATGGGAGGGCACTGTCATGGTGACAATGGTGCTTGTAGGCGCTTGGGTGTGAGACACAGAACCTAAAGAAAAAGAAAAAAAACCCATACAAGATCTTTCTATGGAGCCCCATCATAGATCCCAATCGAGAAGGCAAAAACCACAACCCAGACAACCTCCCTGAAGAACTCAGTAATTTCTCTCCTGAAGGCCTGCTCATGCACTTCTAAATGCAGTATTTACCATAAATAAAGAACTCCTCAAAAGTAATCAGGTCCCATCTTCAAGGGGGAAAACCAACAAAAAGCAACAACAAAACCCACACCCCACAACTCTCCCACAATAGCATTAGGAATACTCACCAGCTGTGGTTGCTGAAGCAATAGTATTTGTTGCCAAAATAGGTGCCACTGTTGCTGCTGCCACTGGAGTACCAGTACTGAAAATAGTTTTCTATGAAAAGAAAACAAAACCTCCAAGTTAAAAGACTAGTACATCTAAAAGATCCATTTAGTACGGAATAATGTTGTATTGACTGTAAAGAAGGTGAATTTCTAACCTAATAAAACTCTTTTCCCAAATTTAATCTTAGCCTTCAAGATATAAACAAGAGAGACATCTAGAAGAAGCATGAGGGTTTTTTTTTTTTTAATTCTTACAGCTTACCTGAGCCATGGTGTGGAGCTGTGGCTTCTGTGTTCCTATAGCTGGGTGAGACGGTAGTGTAATCCGAGTAGCTGTATCCCTCGGCTGTGCAGGCCGCTGGATACTAATAGCTGCAGAAGGTGGGTGCTGCTGAATAGACAGGGTGGGTCGACTGGACAGAAAGAAAAATAATCATGAACATAACCATGTGGATACTAAATATGAAAGATAAAATTCAGGGACACACATCAGGCCTTGGTCTCCTCCTCTGCAAAAGCAACACTGCTATCAAGTACACGATACAGCAGCATTACAAAATTTGAACTACACCGTTCTGTCCTTATCTGCCCTACATACCCAACGAGGAGTGCAGACTTATCAGTAACTCCTATCAGTTCGTAAGAGACCTTCTGCCAGGGATGCTTTTCTACATTCATGGGTCATTTTTCACTGTGTCTTCATAAAAAAAGATGGGCCGAATTAGCCACAAGTTCCTGCAACAGAAACTCTGTTTTCCTAGAAGCAGGACTTCAAAACTGATTCATTAAGGTCTTTCGTTCTTAGAACACAGAGCAATAGCTCATGTTTATAGTAATTTTTATTCACAGACCTGAAAGAATTTGCACTGTGCAAGCATTACTATTTTTGTATTACAGCATCCCACATCTAGAGGATTATCAGCTCTGGGTGATTAACACGTTTCCCCTTCCTGCAGCCTCTGTAAAGTCAGAGCACTGCATATTTCAAAGCGTCTTTACCTGAGGGTTGACTCTGTAGCATGTGCTGCTGTTGTAGTTATAACAGGGGACTGAGCTCTTGTGGCTGAGACAGTTGCCACCACAGCAGGAGGAATAGTGCTCGAAGTTGTCACAGGAGGACGGGACTATAAAAAGGAGTCAAAAAGAGACACATTCAGAAAAGAAATTCTGCTGTTTAGACAATAACTAGGAATTACTGGGCTAGAACTGCTTTTCCTACATCACTAAGTTTTGGCATTTTAAGACATTTCCAGCCTTTCTGAATTGATCTGCAGGCTCCTAAGCAGATCTGTCCTGCTTTTCAAAGCATGTACATCATAGGAATAGGCAACCAAAGTTAACCCTTTGAAAAAACAAAACAAAACAAAAAAAACCCACAAAGGTCAGTTCCCTTCAGAAGGAAAAGAAACCCTGATCCAAGTATATATAGGAAGTCAAAGGTGATTACATCGGGATCCTAACTGAAAGCACAAACTAATCATGTTTAACCCTTTATCCTAACATTGAACACTAGTACTATCATAGGGAGATATCTACAGTCTTCCCCTTATGTGTGTACATAAGCCAAGATACACAGAAGCACATTAAAAGATTTTTTTTGATTCTACATCAATACATATATTTCAGAATAAATCAACACAAGCATATCACACCAGACCTTTCAGACTTCAAAACCTCAGTATATCTGAACTACATCCTCTTCCCAGCTTCTAAGCACATGGGAGACAGTTAAAAATCCAATTTCTGGCACCAAGTCTACGACGGAAGTAAAACCATAGGACTAATGCAACTATTTCGCTACTTGCTATGAAAAACTGGTACCCAAGAGACAGAACTGAAAGAGAGCTGACAGTAGTCTCAGCCCAGTAAATACACAATTATAGGTTATATGTTACACATAAGTGCCAGGAAGAATTTGGAGCTGGCCGTCAGTGTTCTGCAGAGCTGCCTGTCTGCCACCTGCCTGGATTGGCTGATGAATGATGTGCTGAACTGCTGGCTGAGCTGTAGCTGCATTTGGCAACTGTGAAGCTGGTCTCAGGACTGTAGTTACTTTAGAACTGGACATCACTGCAGCAGCCGCTGCACCTGGGAAACAAACCAAGTGTGTTAAAATACCGTGCACCCAAATGGCTCCATTATGACTGCAGAGACAGACTCTGACATTAGCTGGTATGCATTTCAGTTTTAGTGTCTTTCATACGTATGTCAGTTCAGGTGACGTTGGTTTACAAGTAAGGCTTGCAACAAATAATACGTAAGGTTCACAAAAGTATGTGGGGAAGAGTAGGTATTATTTTAAATGAATTGGCTTTATTGATACTTCTCACTCCTGTATTATTGTACGGGATCCAATGATCCAATCTTCTATTCCAAGCTATGGAAGTCAGTAGAAATAATTCAGTTTGATTACTGGGCTAATATGTAAATAAGTCACCTGATGCCAACAATAACCTCACTGTACCTGATGAAGTTTGGAAGAATAATACACATGCAATAGAAGAAAACCCAAAATAAAAAAAACCTCTCTTGAACCTGCAATATGATTAATTTGTCTACTCTTTGCTGCCTCCTGATCATAAGAAATCACTGTAGAAGGCAAGTAGCCTTGAAATCATTTGAGGGACCAGACTACAGAGCTTCTGTAGATGTTCCGAACTGAAATTACTACCTCAAAAGTTAATATTCAAGCTGAAAGAAAAAGAGCAGGAAGAAAAAAGAAAACACGCACTAACCGACAATACAAAGTTTGTGGCAGCTGTCCCACAAGAATCAAGTGAAAAACACTACATTTTACTTCAGCTACAAATAAAGCTGCACAGTCCTCCCACCTACTCTAGTAAAAAAAGTCTAGTTTTTGCTCATGTCAATGTATTTTTGAGTGACCAAATAACATCAAATATGAGAGAAAATAAAAATATAAATGGTACTTCAAATTCAGATCAGTTTAAAGTTGAACTAGAAACCTAACCCATAAGCTTTTGAAAGTAAAACTGCATTCAGAAATCAGACAGACTGTACTGAGCACAGGGCTTCTTTTAAGGGGCTGATCTCCTGTTCTGTAAGCCATAGAAACCAAAATCCTGGGAGGCAAGAGCCTGTAGTTACAACCAGCATTTAACTCAAGGGTAAATGCAAATGCACACAAAAGGGTATGTTAGCATGCACAAAAATGCGTAAGTGATCCTGTGACAGGTGGCTACAAGAATATGCCTCACAACCGCTCAGGTGCCACTGTCATAGGCGAGCGACACTTGCTACCAAGAATGTATGTGACATTTTGCAGGACAGGTCAGTCTATACCAGTGTATATTTTTTCTTGAAAGTGTTCACTGTTTTAACAGCATAGAACTAGAATAACAGTCATGCTGGTATCTGCCTGCATTTTAAACGCTGTCACACAGTCCTGCCCTAAATGGCTGAAGGCAACATAATTCTTAACAGGCCAGCAGTCACCTATTTATGCTAGCAGTTTTAAACAGCTGAAGCTTTAGCTGTGTTAGCAGTGAGGAGAATTTTAGAGGTGAAGGCTAGATGCACCTCCCCGAGAGCCTGTAAACAGAAGGCAGGGATAGCACAGCTACATTTTTTACCTCGGGGTAGGTGAGAAGCTCCAATGTGTAGTGGAGGCCCAGGAGCACTACTTCTGATGATAGACATCTGCACATTGGTAGCCATGATATGATGCAAGTTACTAGGATGCCCCTGCAGAGTTAAAGAAATAGCAAAACCCAAAATAAACTTATGAGCTGTGTTGACAAGAATTAATGGCCGCAGTATTACCATATCTAAGTCCCAAAGACAGAAGAGAGATTTTGTAGAAATACGTGGTGTACAAGGGTTGCATGCATTATAAGCTGAGTGGACAGAGAGGCAGATGTTTCTACAGCATGAAGTTACAGAGCCAGCTGACATTGTGTGTGGAAGATGTAAACGTTCACCTACTTCACTGCTTCATTTTCCCAGTTGGTACATGGGTGACAGTCAGCCAGCAGTCATCCACTTACCAACCAGAGAGGTGGCCCTTCTGCCATTAGTGACATTTAAGGCATAGACTCGTACCACCTCTCCAATAAAGTCGACAGAATTGTGGGAACCAGGCAAATGCTGCAACAAATTAATTCTGTTTTCTTATAATTCTGGACTTCCCAGGGATATTAATAAAGATAGAAATCCACTGAAACTGCTGCACATCCTTAGCCAGCCTGACTCAAATCCACCTAAAGGCACTTTACATCAAAACCCTGAGACTTCAGAGGTTTAGTGTATTGGGTCTGGCTGAGATGGAGTTAATTGTCCACACAGCAGCCCTCGTAGCGCTGTGCTCTGCATTGGTAGCTACAATGGTGTTGATAACACACCAGTGTCTTGGCTACTGCTAAGCAGAGACTGCACAGCATCAAGGCTCTCTCTCCAACATTTCCCCCCGCCACCACTGGCAGGCTGGGGCTGGGCACGATCTTGGGAGGGGACATAGCCAGGACAGCTGACCCAAACTGACTAAACAGACATTCCACACCGTATGATGTCAGCTCAGCTATAAAAGCTAAGTAAAGGTAGATGGAAGGGGGAGCATTCGTTGTTTTATGTTAGTCTTCTGGAGCAACCACTATGAGTACTGAAGCCCTGCTTCCCAGGAAGTGGCCAGATGTTGCCTGCCGACGGGAAGCAGAGAATAACGTAACTTGTTTTCCTTTGCTTTCGCGCGCACGACCTTTGCTTTCGTTTTATTAAACTGCCCTTATCTCAGCACAGGAGCCCTTTGTTACATTTTCTCTCCCCTGTCCAGCTGAGGAGGGGGAGTGATAGAGCAGCTTTGGTGGGTGCCTGGCACCCAGCCAGGGTCAACTCACCAGTGTTCTGGCAAACTAGTTTCAAATCACAAGGACTGGATCTGCAGTCAAAGTTAGAAGGGAAGGGAAAAAAAAAAAAAAAAGTCTAAAGCATTATCTACACCTCCCCCACTCAAATTTTGTCACCAGTGGTTTTGCAAGAATACACTGCAAAACCATGAACTGTTCACCAGTTTCTTCTGATCTGCTCCCAGAAGAGCTAAAGAACACTGCAGTGATGAATCCCAGCAGTTTGTCTACAGTAGAAATTCTCCAGGTGATACTGAAACAGCAGGAGCTGTTAAGACTCAGCTGCAGAGCAGCTTTTGGATATGGCTCTGCTATCACAGCCTCATTGTGCTGTCAGTTGGATGATTACAACAAATCAGCAGCTTTCTAAAGAGCTAGTCCAACCGAGTCTGACGTTTAATGCTCCAAGCAGAACTGATCCAACAACTGGTGGCCACTGAATGAGGAAGCCTGCTCTCTCTACCTTCCCTCCTGCTGCAAGAGCCCACCTCAGTTGTACCGATATTAGCATTTATCTGACCATGCAGTGAGCTCGAACAGAAAAACAACAAACCAAAAAACCAGACCTGTTGCCCACTGATTGTTGCCACAGGAATTGTTGGAGCCTGTGGTATGTTGCTTTCCATGGTCACAGTAACTTGCCCAGGAACCTTTGTGGGAGCTGAGAGAGTAGAAGGCGGAGCAGGAGCAATGGGCCGGCTGGGCATGGTGGGCTTCAAGGGAGGCTACAAGAAATACAAAGACAGAAATGTTGGCAACTCCAAATGAGAGCTCAGTGTTGAAGCAGATATCATTTCTGGGGGTCAAAGCCTGGAAAGAAAGTCAGCTTTGCACAATGATAAGTACAGTTAAGCATTTGGAGAGGAAGAATATCGGCCATTTAGAGCCACTCCATTTTCATTTGGGACAGAGAAAGCTATCTTTTGTACTGGAAATACGCAGCTTCTAACGTACAGCACGAGTCACAGGTGGAATCTGTTAGGGCTACAGTATTCCCCTACAGACACTGGGCGTTAACAGTTAATTTGATATTTTCATCCACTCCTGCATGAAAAAAATTTCAGAAACTGATTGAAATCACCCTTCTCTTAAAAGATAAACAAAACCCACACCCCTCAAAAATAATGCTTTGGTACTATGAAGTCCTCAGTGTATCACATACAACAGCTAAACCCAGGAGGCAATGTACAGTCAGTAGAAGCACACAAGGAAAGCTTAAAAAACAAAAGCAGGGAAGTTTTCAGTGTAACTTATTTTTGCTCAACACTAACTTGTCATATAGATTATATTTTCTCCCCTATGAATCGTTAACCTTCTCATTACCTTCATAAGCCCGTCTGAAAAGGAGAGTGGCACAGCTGGAGTCAAATGTGCTGGTGGTGCTGTCACTGTCACTGGGGCACCAGACTGGACAGGGTGGTGCTGCGTCAACATCTGAACCTGTGGGTATGGCCGAACCACCACTGGTTCCTGCTTTTCTTCTCGAGGTTGTATAGAGCCACCAGGGCCGATGTGCTCTCTAGGAGCAACTTCTGAGTCACGACTAGATTCATCGCTCACTAGTGAAAAAAAGAAAAAGGGAACTCTGAGGAAAAAGGCAAAAAAGGTTAACAAGTTCACATTGGTCACCCACCAGGTCAGAGATACGATGTCAGAAACAGTCTAAACAGAAGAAATGCACCCTTACAATTCAACATATTCCAATGATGAAAACCCTAGGAACTCTAGCACTGCTTCTGCCAGTTCCCCTCAGAACTGATGGGCCTTGTGATGTCAGGCAACCTGGGGTCATCTCCGAGAAGTCCATCTAAACACCTTCTTCAAACAAAGGTTGACTAACTTCTCTTTCAAGTGAAAAAAATACATCATTATCTAAGCAACTGCCATAAAGTCCCACATCAAACAGGTAGTATTAGAAGTCTTTGTTCAACACATTATGTATTTGAGTATCAGACTGAAAACCAAGTATAAACCCTCCTGAAAATGAAGCCGCTCCCCCCGCCCAGTCACCTTTGGTAGCCTGCTGAAAACCTGTAATTGTGGCAGAGACCGCGGTAACTAGAATCAGGGCTCCCAGCCCATTTCCACCTATGTGAAATGCACCCATATTCACTCCACACTTCTTCTGCTAAAAATACGCAGAATATGAGCTAAGGGGCGCAGGCAGCTAGAGCAAACACGCTTAAAAGGAGCAAAGGAACAACTCTGCCCTGACGTCGCTTTTCAGAGTCGGCAACTAAATTGATTTGCACGTTTTTCTCCCCATTCGTGACCGCGGCAGCTTTCGGGCTGGCTGCCGCGGGGCCGCCCGCTCCTCCCGCCCAGCGCCCGGAACGACCCCGTCCCCGCACACCT
>VYZV01030672.1:30524-55354 GCA_013401275.1 Pandion haliaetus | reverse complement strand
TCTGCCATGCTATATGGTGTTGTGAACAGAAGTTTGAAGCTGATATCCTGAAAAGCCTTCGTAACTTGAATTTTTGGGGATTTCAAAACATTTTATCAAGGAAAAGTTGTTTATATTTTGTGGACTTTTCCTCAGCAAACTGTATATTTTCACAAGAATATATCAGTTCGCTTCTCTGGAATTTTTGCAGTTCCCCCGCTCCCCGGCCCCAGCTTTCTCCTTTTTCTGTTAGAAAGCCTCGTTTTACTCTGTCCTATAATGGCTCACTTAACACAGCAAAATGAAGTAGCTTTTTTAACTTTTTCTTTTTTAAAAATTTTGATAGTTTTGAAGCTATGTCCCTTAACTGAGCACTTTTTTTAGCTCTCTGTGACATTAGAATTTCTAAGAATAACTAAGGAACCAGTATATTGCCATTAAAAAAACTCTGAAGTATTGAACCATTTAAGCAAAAGTGAGTTTTGTTTTCTCCCTATAGCACTGTGGTCCTTGAGCAAAATGAAGCAAAGAGAAACAGAATGGCTTTACCAATAAACTATGTTTCTTAGTTTTTTGTTCTTTGATAGTAGAACTTGGGTTTGGGTTTACTGACCACTGCCAGGTGGTAAGTCTACCATTCCATCATTCTCTGCACTCATGGCATTGCAGAATTCTGCACTAGATTTCTCCAGGAACAAGAAAAGAAACAGGCAAGCTCAGGCAAATGTGTTCTTTTAATGAATCAGACTGGTGTGAAAAGAAAGCTCTGGTCATAAGGATTAACATGGGCTTGACCAACAGACATGCTACAAAGTGTATGTGGGGAAAAGAAAGGTGAAGAAAGATCCAGTTAGTCTGCAGGAAGCTCAGATATGCCTTAGATGAACAGTTAGTTGCTCATTATACACATATGATGCCATATTAAAAAGTGTAACAGTTTTAAATGCCTGCTTCATCCTACTCCGTGTATTAACCATTTTAAAGATGAAGTTTTAGCTAAGTTACTGTTTTTTTCTATACTGCCTACAATGAGATGGGATGGGATTCCAGGGAGCATAAAATTTTATTGATATACAAAAGTTGATTTAAAAAGGTTAAAAAGCATGTCTCTGCCTCTCAATTTTTCTCATTTACATTTTTTTTTCTTAATTAGAAGTCTATCTGGATAACTTTTCCTGGTTTTAACAATGTTTAGCACAGGAATAAATATTAATTGATTATATCTGCAAACATAATAAATGGTCAACTATTTTGCTATCTTGTAGTGGTGGTGTTGAATCTCATAAAGAAGCAGAATAAAAAGTCTCTATTTATAAGAGACTTCCATCACAAGGATCTCCAATGGTATGGGATGATCACTTCAACAGTCTCACATTTTTAACGATCAAATATTTTTATTTTCTTCTCACTATAACTAGACTCAGGTCTAGAAGGGCTAGCCAAAAAAAAGTGGAGTGAAAACAGTTCCCCCCAACAACAGAAATAAATAATTCCTATTTACTGCACTTAATATTAGTCTCTCTAATCCCAGGTTTGGTGGGAATGAAGGCTGCTAAATTACCTGATGATCACAGAAAAGACGGTTCCAAGAGCTGGGCTCCTTTTACAGCTGTAGTGGTTATACACATATACACATTTATACTTATAGAAAGGCATTTAGAAATTTTTAACATTCTCCCTCTTGACATAGTATCTTTCCAAAAAGGTAGAATACTCTCTCCCACAGATTTTTTTCCTTCGTATCCTAGTTAGGACAAGGAGATTCAGTCCATATTTTCACGATGCTGTGTGTACAAACCGTACGATGCCCTGATTCTAGACATGTACAGAATTTATTCAAGAATCACTCCACGAAGGTGTACCATTAACCTGGTACGTATGTAGGATCAAAGAAAAGTAAACATTCAGGCAGGGGACTGATCATAACAGCAAAATAAATCATGCTTGAATAGCTGTAGAGAAGCATAGTGAGATGTTGAAGTAACACTACGAGGTTTCTTTCTTTGTTTTGTAAGGAGATAAGGTGACAGACTAAGACTATCTAAACAACACAACACTATCTATTGAGTCAGAAAGGCTGAGTAAAGCATGGAAATGGTGGTGAAGCACAGCAAAAAGGGTAAAGGAATGCAGAAGCAAAGAAAACACAGCACCCACTGACACTTATCTCACAATGATACTATTGTTATGTTAACATCAACATTTATTGAAATCATCAAACAGCAAACCCTACTTTGAGTGATGGGCTATCACACTACAACTATTTTATGGTTTTCTGTAATTTCATTTTGCAACACAAAAGGCTCTAAAACCTGTAAATGTGAATACAAGTGACTGACCCTGATAGTACAAATGTGAAAACCTTATCCCACATCTCCACAGATGATGTTGTTATTGAGTTAATTTCTTAAACTTCAACTCATTTGGCAAGGAGTATTAAAAGACACAAAAAATGCTGAAAAAAACTGTTTAAAAAAATTAGATTTTTTTTTTTACAACAAATGGTTAAAGGAGTGTAGAAAGAATAATGCACAGGAAATACCAGCAATGGGGAACTGAATTTATTTAAAAATTCAGTTCCTTCTGTAAGGAAGCATTAGCTGAAGACAGTTCAGGAATGAACAGGACAAATGTCATGGTGAGGATGTCCACAAAGTATCTTGCATCTGGCAGAATTCTGAAACCAAACTGGTAATTTACTGTGTATCTAAGGTAACGTTATCAGTGAAAGTTAAGCATGAGAAGACCTGTAAGCAGGTGTAAGAAAAAAGAAAACCACTGTAGCACCCTATTGAATAGAACAGTTGAGTAAGAAGTTGCACATTGACCTTGCACAATGATTGCCGAAGAAAACAAGTGTTTTTATAGTCAGACCTGTGACAATTCAGCAGTCCCTTAGGAAACTGGCAGTAAAGCAATTTATCCATATATATTAAATGTCATGACTGGATTGAGCTGGTAGGATCATCAAAAGCACACAGTGATTAGGTTAGAATTCATGAAAGGCTGAGCTGTTTACCCCATGGCTGAGTTTACCCCACAGGTAGAACAAACTACAGGTCTGGTACAGTTTTCATAGCTTACGACTGTAATCACTAATTGTTATAATAAATAATTGCAAATATTTTCTTTCAAAGAGAGTTAGTGAAATGTCTGTAGTGAAATAATAATGTTTACAGAATTTATATGAGTGAAAGAAAAAATTATGAAAGAAGTTGTGGCATAGGTCAGTTATGGAAAATTGATGACTTGGTCTAGCTGAAATGAAATTGCACATGAGGTACTGAACATGAAGTACTGCTGGTTGAAAATCTGAAATGTTTTCATAACAGTGGAGAAAAACCAAAATTATCAGACCCATCACACTCAATCCCTTTGATATTCCTAATTCAATCTAAAATCTTTTAATCCAGTTACATTTATACATCAATCATTGCCATTCTTGGGGCAGTTCTTGGTAGTTAATGAATGCATGACACAAAGACAACATATAGCTTAATTTTTAAAGTGCTCCTGCTTGTGTATACATACAAGCCAGATTTCAATACCTGAAGAAATGTTATATGAATCATTTATTATATGACGTAGTTTTCTTTAAGTAGAAATGCTTATCTATAGGAGTTTAACTTGTTTCATTCTTTAGATTTCCAGTACAAAAATACATTGGACAGAAAAAATTTCTGTGAGACAGACACAGACAAGTGGGCTAAGATTTGGAAGTAGAGAATTTGCTGCATGGCATTTGCAGTTGCTTCAGCAGTAGGACTTATATAAAAATGGAAAAACTGCAAATTACGCATATCCAGGGGATATTTAGTCTCTGTGTCAACCCCCGACTGGAGGATGAATTGTAAAATCCTGTTCTGTTAATGTTCAGTATACAGTCAGGGATAACATATATTGTATGTGGAGCCTCTTCTCATATTATAGGCAAAGGATTGTTATGCAAATGCAGTTATGCTAAATCAAAGGGAAGTGTCCCATGGGACTCTTTCATGGAAAAAAATTAGAGACTTGGAAAGTCTGAAGAACACCTAACAAAGTTATTATGTATTCTAGTCATTTGAAAACAGTGCAACATGTACGTCCCCAAAGGCAATCTGTCAATACAGAATAGAAAGCAGTGAGATCTGAACTGAGTCATCCATTTTAATCACCACCACTCAGGATCACATGTGCCATTTCTCCAAGTGTTATTCTTCCTTATCAGCTGAATACTTAATGCATGTATGATCCTCAGTTAGACAAAAATAGCTGTGTCTTACAGACAAGGCATAAGCATAGAAATTACAGACATGAACTATTAGTTTAAATGTAAATAAAGCTGAAGAAAGTAATTAAAATAAAGATTTTTCACTTAAATTTACTTATCCAACAGAGTTTCCTTAAAGGAAAGGGTGCCTCATAGTATACCCAGCCTCAGGACTCTGACTTCTAAGGCCTTTTCATGTACCATAGGACAGAATACCTTATCAAAATGAAATAAGAGATATGTGTTACGTGAATATGATATTACCATCTTGCTGTATGGTTTAGCACTTGACAGGATATGTGTTACATGAACCTACTAAGTGCATCTAATTGAAGGACAGTGGGTGAGGCAACTGAACTGTCTAATTGAGGATACTTTAGAGCTAAAACAACCTGAGCATCTTCAGGCAGTTGTTTTATTAAATAATCCTTCAGATAAAAATAAATTCCCAGAGATTATTCATAAAAAGGCACAACATCACAGAATTGCTGAGAATGGCAGGCACACTGGAGGTCATCCACTCTAACCACCTGGCTCAACCAAGGATATTTAGACCAGATTGCTCAGGGCTGTGTCCAGTCAGTTTTTTAATATCTTGGAGGATGAAGACTTTACAACCTCTCTGGGTAACCTCTTTCAGTGGTCAAACATCTCACAGGAAAAAATTTCTTTTTCTTATGCCTCAGTGGGATTTCTTCTATTTCAGCTTGTGTCCATTACCTCTTGTCCTGTCACTGAGCACCGCTGAGAAGAGCCTATCTCTGTCTTCTTTGCACCCTCCCACCAGGTGTGCATACAAATGGTAAGGTCCCCCTGAGCCTTTTCTTCTCCAGGCTAAACAATCACAGCTCTCAGCCTTTCCTCATAAGAGAGATGCTCCAGTCCCTTCACCAGATTTGTGGCCCTTCACTGTACTTGCTCCTGTAAGTTCATGTCTTTCTTGTACAGGGGAATCCAGAACTGGTTGCAGATTTCCAGATGTCTCACCAGGGCTGAGGAGAGAAGGATTGCCTCCCTCGACCTGCTGGCAACAATCCTCCTGATATAGTCCAAAGGGCTTTTAGCCTTCTCTACTGCAAGAGTGCCTTGCTGTCCACCAGGACACCCAGGGCCTTGTCTGCAGAGCTTCTTTCCAGCTGATCAGCCCCTAGCAAGTACTGGTCCCTAGAGCTTTTTTTTTTTCTATAGAAGGAATTGGTATTTCTCTGTATTGAGTTTTATGAGGTTCCTGTCAGTCTGTTTCTCCAGTCTGTTGAGGTCCCTCTGAATGGCAGCAGAAACATCTGCTGTGTTAGCCACTCCTCCCAGTTTTGTGTCATATGCAAACTTGCTGAGGGTGCACTTTGCCCCACCATCCAGATCACTAATGAAGATGTTAAACAGTATTGGACCCAGTATCATTCCCAGGGCACAAAGCTGGAGAATGGCCTGCATGGACTTCATGCCACTCATCACAACCATTTGAGGCCATTAGTTCTGTCTGTTTCCAGGCCACATCACTGTCCACTTATCTGTCACATACTTGAGTGATTTATCTTTGGGGATGTTTGGGATACAGCCTTGAAAGCTTTGAAAAGACAAGGTAAATAACATCTGCTGTTCTCTGCTCATCCATGAAGCCAGCATCTCATCATAGAGAGCTATCAGGCATGGCTTCATCTTCATAAATCCATGCTGACTACTCTCAGTCATCTTCCTGTCCTTAACATGCTTGGAAATGGCTTCCAGGATTATTTGCTCTATTAACTACAGTACAGTTGAGGTGAGGCTGATGTGCTTGTAATTTCCCAGGTAGTTATTGACCTTCTTGAAGATAAAGGTGACATTTGCTCTCTTTCAATCTTGAGTAATGTTCCCCCGATCTCCATGAACTTTCACAGATAATTGAGAGCCGCTTAGCAGTGACATCAACCAGCTCCTTCAGGACTCCTGGGTGCAACCTGTACACTACAATGGGCTTGTGTATCTCCAGTTTGTCTAAGTGTTCCTTAACTTGATCCTCTTCCACAGCATAAATTGCAGATGGGCTTTGACTTTTCTAATACTGTCTGTACACCTGTGAACAGACCACAAACTTTACAAGAAAAGGCAAAAAATTGGAACTTTAATGAATTATTTTAGAATATTTTAAATCTTTCAAAAGATCACTTGGTGGTGGTGGAGTTATAAAATATGGAAGAGCTGTCAATTCTAGATATATGAATCTGTAGTAAAGAGAAAATGATACAAAATAACATTTTTGCACTATTCAGTAACATGATAGCCCTACTCACACATAACCTCATCACAGGTGAATAAAAAATATCTTTCAGAAACAAGAAATCTTATGAATAGGATTACAAAATCTTTCAGTGTTATTTTAATCTCTTTCCCTGAAGTCCATGACACAGCTATCATCAATGACAACAGAATTGGAACAAAAAAGAAACCTTTTGAAATATTTTTGCTTCTTACCATATTTTCTGTTTTTCTTGCATATCCTAAAACAAATAAATGAGGTAGCCACAAAATTAAACTACTTTCTTCTTCTTTCTCTTTTTTGTCTTAAATCTTTAAAAAAATATGTTTATATATAAGTAAACATGTCTTCAAAGTAAGAAAAATAATTCTCATTAAGGCTGTTCCAATGGCAATATAAAACTAATCAGCTAAACCAACAGATTGAGAAATAAAAATGAAATTTCTTCCAAAAATGTGATCTTTGACAAAACCCAGGCAATGTATTGGGTGGACTTTACTTTCGTTATGAGCTCCATAATCTTTTTATTCCTAATGTTTCAGCTGATTACACAACATTAATATAATTTTCCTGAAGTCACAAATCCCTCACATAATAACATTCTTAATAAAAGACTCATGAATTCTTTTATTTTGGTTTGGCTGTTACTTCATTTTTTGCAGAACAGCAGTCTCTGTAGTCCTTTGTAAATCAACTCTTACTTTCACTACTTACAACCAGATCCCTACAAGCCATGAACAGCCTTTCAATTTGCTCACACACTGACCTCTCTGTTTTTTTTTTTTTAGTATGAATGTAGTGGAAGTAAAGTGAAATATAAGGGCAAGGCTGAGGTGCAAGTGTTCGGTGAGTGCAGCCGTTCTCCTTCTGGAGACAGGCATTACCAGATGGATTTGCTGATTTTTTTTTTTTTTTCCTGGTCACAGGGATTTCTCATTAGCACCAGCATTTGTTAGGGAGAGGATGTGCACAACCTGGCAATAACTGATCTGCTTCAGAAACCTGGTGTGCTAAGGGTTGTCTACCTCTCTATTGGAAGCATGTTTCTTAGCATTTTAGGGAACAGAAACTTCACAGGTACTGTACAAACCCACATTGTATAGCTGTCACTCTTCAGTATTAACTTCCAGTGATCGAGCAAGACCAAAATTACTTAGGTGAACAGGAACACTGGACAATATTCTCCTACAGTGTTTCATATATAAATTTGCCTACTAACTGTTCAGGAGCAGAGACCCCTGTCAAATACTGTTTTCTTTTCATGTCTGCATTCTGGACCCTGCATTGCCTGATCACGAAATGTTATTCAGCATCACGTTTCACATTAAGGTATTCAGCATTTAATGTGTATAATATCCAAATCATGCTATTCTGACAGTTCTCTCTATATATTTTGTTTTAAAGAAGAAACAACATGCTTGCAGGTATCAATGCTTTCCCCTCTCTACCTACATAAATGAAGATATGAAGAGATACAGATATATTAGTTTGTAAAGTATCTCTCAGGTGGTTTCTAAATAATCAATTATATCTACCTAATAAATTCTCCAGCTTTCCCTCTAGCAGATTGATTCCATGGGTTTGTTCACATGATAAAAATCCATTATTTCAAACCATAACTTTAGTCCTTCAGCCATTTCATTCAAGGTTTTTGGATTATGCTTCTATATTTTCTCTTTTAGGCATCCTGATCAGCAATGTGCATAACATCAGCAGTAGTTATGCATGAACTTCAGCTCTACAAATTTTCTGTTATGCAAATCAAACACACTTGGTACTGGAATTTTCAGAGGTGGATGTTCAAGTGGTATTAAATCATTATAATTCCATCAGAGTTAATGTAGCTACAGTGATTTACAACAGTTGAGGCTCTGGGTGTAAATAACAGACAGGTCATCCCTCAGATCTAGTGTTACATTTATATAAATTCAATACCGCTTTTGAAATAAGAAATTGTAATAGCTTAAATTATACAGAAGTTAAAAGTTAATCAGGTCCCTTAATTTACACCATTGCTATCAGTGTTCTCTTGCATCTTCTGGGAAGAGGGAAGGAGAGGATGAAGATCTCTGTCTTTCTCTCAAATTTGATTTGTTCTGCTTTACAGAAAATAATCAAATATTCACTGTCTTGGGTTGCAGTTAACTAACTGTGGTGGAAGAGGTTGTCTATGTGTACATTCTTATATTGACAAAAGGTCCTATCAGTGGAAAGATATTATTATCTGTAGAAGAGCCAACAAGTTGTTGATGAACGCATTAAAAGACAATAAAAGACAATAAAAAAGAGACTTAAATCTCAGTCTCCATGTTATGGGTGTTTTCCTGGGCGAATGTCTGCTAGCTTCTTACTTACACAACCAAGAACAATCAGCTCCAGCAAAGCAAACCCAAGTAAAGTAAAAAAGGACTAGGCTCCTAATGATTAATTGTGGGGAACACAGTGGTAGACATGAGGACATAATGGCCATTTATTTCAATAAACAATAAAATCTACAGTAACAGCCTGAAATTCTAAACTCAGAAGATACATGAGTTTACATCCATCCCTATGTGGAATGACACTCAAGGACATGCAGCGTTTCAACATAGTTCACGGACCAGATACTTCCACAAATATGAGATTACAGATTTATGTTTTCAAGTTATCTTTTAAAACTGAAAAAAAACCCAAAAAGATATTTTATAAGAACCTATAGAGAAGTAATTTTAGGCTGAATTAAATGTGGCATCAGGACTCTTTCTGGTCATCATGATATTTATGTTCTCCTGAACTGTTTGTGGTTTTTTCAATTCAGAAAGAGCAAGCAGATGTAATAGATATATTTGAGACTACAGGAATGAGGCGAAATGGAAATGGAAGAAGAAAAGTCATCTCTGAAAGAGGTAGTAAAAAGAAATTTTTCTGTAACATGTTCCCTCTAATCTCTGACACAAATTCTTCTGCTTATGCAATCAGATCCCAAAAACCTCAAAAACCAGAGTGGCACACAAACCAATTATTTTTATATCACACAGCTGTTTTGTCAGAATCTTGCTATTACATTTCTGGGTTCAAAATTTTTATGACCACTGGCAAAACACTTTCTGCAGAGAGGACCAATACCTGACATATGTTGGTTTTAGCAGAATGTCAGATTGGCAATCTTCAGGAAACAGTGAAAGAGTTGTTTTAGGATTGCTCCTGAAACAAGTGATGAGAAAATTTTAATCATTGTATATTCCCACCTACCCTTTTTTTTAAGGAGAAACTGAGGCCTAATTGCTTGTGGTTGCATTACACTGGCTGGGTGCCAGATGCCCACCAAAGCTGCTCTATCACTCCCCCTCCACAGCTGGACAGAGGAGAGAAAATATAACAAAAGGCTCGTGGGTCAAGATAAGGACAGTTTAATAAAGCAAAAGCCAAGGTTGCATGTGAAAGCAAAGGAAAACAAATGATGTTATTCTCTACTTCCCATCGGCAGGCAATGTCTGGCCAATTCCTGGGAAGCAGTGCGTCAGTATGTGTAGTGGTTGCTCTGGAAGACGAAAATGCCCCCCCTTCCATCTCCCTTTACTTAGCTTTTATTGCTGAGCAGACATCATACGGTATGGAATATCCCTTTGGTCAGTTTGGGTCAGCTGTCCTGTCTGTGTTCCCTCCCAAGATCTTGCCCAGCCCCAGCCTGCCATGATGGGGGAAACGTTGGAGATACAGCCTTGATGCTGTGCCAGCACTGCTCAGCAGTAGTCAAAACACTGGTGTTATCAACACCGTTCTAGCTACCAATGCAGAGCACAGCACTACAAGGGCTGCTATGTGGAGAATTAACTCCATCTTAGGCAGACCCTTTACATTGCCCTTTGTGCTTATATGGCATTGTGGTTTAACACCAGCCAGCATCTAAGCACTACGCAGCTGCTCACTCACTTCACCCCCACCCAGTGGGATGGGGAAGAAAATCAGGAAAAGTAGTACAACTCACAGCTTGACATAAGAATTGTTTAATAGAACAGAAAAGAAGAAACTAATAATGATAATGACAACACTAATAAAATGACAACAGTAATAATAAAAGGATTGGACTATACAAGTGATGCACAATACAATTGCTCACCACCTGCCAAACAATGTCCAGTTAGTCCCCGAGCAGTGATCCCCCCATTCCCACGCCCCCAGCTTATATACTAGACACGATGTCACATGGTGTGGAATACTCCATTGGCCACTTTGGGTCAGCTGTCCAGGCTGTGTCCCCTCCCAGCTTCTTGTGCCCCTCCAGCCTTCTTGCTGGCTGGGCATCAGAAGCTGAAAAATCCTTGCCTTTAGACTAACCATTACTTAGCAACAACTGAAAACATCAGTGTGTTATCAACATTCTTCTCATACCTAACTCAAAAACATAGCACTATACCAGCTACTAGGAAGACAATTAACTCTATCCCAGCTGAAACGGGGACATACGGTATTTCTAAATTCTCAATTAAAATAACAGACTTATTTTGTTAAGTTTTTAACCTGTGTTTCTTACACTTATCTACAAACCCTTTAAGCTGAATTCTGAAACATAACACTGCACAAGTATATTCTTTTGCCATTTCTTCATTTTTCACACAGGGACTTTGGGAGGAATTTCCAGGAGATCAGGATGCAAAGTCATGTGGTTGGGAGACGTGCATTGCTCATCTCAGAGGTGCAGAGATATTTCCAGGAAAAACTCATAATACCCCTGGTTGCCCCTCACATGTTAGCAGAGTTGAGAGTATTGTCAATTACAAAACTAAGGCTCAAAGGTACTGCACTTTCTTGGCAAACATACTGAAACGGAATATTTCTTACTAAAACTATTTTTAGTAGATCTCCCTGACCTTAAAAGATAAAAACCTCATTTATATTAGCTAGTTATTAACAAACTAGGGGACATTGCTCTTTCCTTGTCCTCCTCTGTACTTTAGCTCTGCAGATGTCTACTGCATGATCTACCAGAAACAAAAAGTTATTGCTCATTAAAGTTGAAAAAAAATGGAAACTAATTTTAATTAGATTTATACTAGGTACACTAGAATTTTCTCTCACACTGCTAATTTTAATTGTAAAACACTTCTTCTATCCAGCAGTTGTGCAGCCAAGGCTTTCAAAAAGATTTCCAGAACACAAAACAAAGGTATATGATTATTATACAGTTTCTTATAAAGTTCAAATAATTCCTGCTTTGATGTATGTTTCCAATTAGGTTTAGAAAATATACAGCTTTATTTCAAACAGCTCTACCTTTTATTGAAAGAAAAAAACCCACAAAAAAATAACAACAAAAAAAAGAAAAAAACAGGGATAACTGAGGTCTCCTTTTTTTAGGTGACAAACGATCACAACATGTCATTTAGATACAAAGCACGATATCACCCAAGCATAGTAACTGGAAGGCATTTTTCAAATCGTGCAATTATGAACTCACATTATAGAGGATATATTATCATTACAACTGGAAAAGTATCAGAGTATGTTTGTTATGTTCCTGAAACTAAATTGCACCAGTTGGAAGCTGAGCTGCGTATTACATAATGAAGATAAAGACTTCAACTGAAGAATGTTTTTTGGAATTACATCAATCTTATAATTGATTTTTTATGAATGTTTTCAACTTACCCAAGTAAAAAAATTTTTAACAGGTGTTTATAGAAGCCCATTAATCAACTTTTTCTTACTTTGGTTTCTTTTGTACTTTCCTAAGCATCACTTTTTTTGAAAAAAAATGTTAACAGTTTAGTAACCTGAGCTTCCTCTTAGAACTGAATCCATCAAATATGACTGAAATTACAGAGGATTATCATTGAGTGAAACGTGAAGTGATTCATAAAACAGAAGCTAACATGCAAAGATAATGAATTAAAAGGTAATTTCTTTCCTTCTTTCGGTCTTCTGAAATCCATTACTAAACTTTATTTTTATTTTATTTTATCTGATACAGGAAATTAATCTCCAGCAGCAGTTTTATTCACCCTGTTGGAGAGAAAGCAAATTTGCTGCACTGTAGAAGACCATGTAATCCCTACTGATTTCTGTATGATCAAATGTTTTACCTCAAATTTATAAATACTATTAAAAGTTACTGCAGCATTTTTTGTTAATATTTTGCATGCTGAAATCTCTATAGTGTCTACCCATTACTGAGGTCCTATTACTGACAATAGCCTAAAAAATGGTTTGTTTCAAATATAAACATAAAAAAAAAAAAAATTCTGATTTTCATGAAACCCAGCTTATGAAGAAACTTTAAAAACAAGTTATTTACCTTCAAAATTCTGGGTTTTTTCTCAGATGATTTTCGCCAAACAGACACAGTTTCACTACTGAACTGAAATTAAAAAAAAAAGAATCTAAAGTAGTGTTTCGGTAGGTGCTAAGTATCAGCTGCCCTTTATCATTTTTAAAGCAAAATAAAACCCAAATTTTTAAAGTCCCAGACTGTGTCATAACATGCTGGAGTTAGCACTGTGAGATGTACCAGGAAATGCTGTGAAATAACATACAATCATACCGTTCCAAAATAATACTTTTTCTGTAGAACTTTTAAATTTTTTATAGAAATTAAAATAATTTAAATTATATGAAATGTAGGCTTTCACCTATGACTTTAAAAAGATGTGTGTTTTTAAACCAATGAAAAAAGCAGTCTAATTTAAGATTTTAATTTGTATAGAATAAGTCAAATCAATAGAAATTCTAATGTAACAGTGTAAAACTCTAAAGCAGAAATGAAACATCTGAAGTTTTAATACATAATGGAATTTTAGATGCAGCACATTTTCTCTTGGTCAATTTTCTCTTTTACAGATGTTGGCAGAGCTTTGTTTCATTTGCTTCAATATCCTTGAAATGCAGAAGAATTGGTGAAAATGAAATAAATTATTTTGAAGCAGAAAGAAAATATGTCAAATATTTTTTTCTCTAATAATACCTTTTATTTTCTTTGTCTTTCCCAACAAAAACCACTTTTTCCAGAAGTCCTGCTACATTTAGGGCATATGCAATACATTTAGAAAGACACTAGTGTGCTTAATGTGACAAGGAACTGAGAGAGCATGGTAAGAAAACATGTAAATAATGAACAGCTAAAAGTTTTTAATCTTTCAACTACTGGTACAATGTCAGTACCTTAACACTTTTCACAAAACCCACTTTTTTCACAAAATCTCCCTTTTACAGTGGCATGTATTTCAGATTTTATGTTGTTCATATAATGTAGTAACCTCTCCCTGATTTAGTATCTTTTCAGTTACAGAGTTCAATCTTAATTGTGTCCTGCATTGTCAGAGCAGCATCTGTCTGATAATGCACAAGTATGTTTGTAAAACTTGCATTCAGGTAATGGGTAATTCAGGTACACATTTCACAACCTTACAGAGGCTTTCTCACTTATTTTTCCCTGGTCTTGAACATGTAAAGGTGAAGTAGAACTGAAAGACAAACATATAGGTCTTGCAAGAGAGCAAGCATTTGCTTTTTGGCATAAATTCTGATAGACTTTTCCATATGTATTTTCAAAAGCACCTGTTAAATCTAAGTAATTTTTTGAGAATTCTGCATTCCCCAAAGCATCTGATCTATTTTCCTTCCAAAGTGTTATGGTGGGTTGACCATGGCTAGATGTCATATGCCCACCAAGTCACAATATAGCTCCTTCTCCTCAACTAGACAGGGGAAGAAAAAAATATAACAAAGGGCTCATGGCTCGAGATAAGGACAGGAAGAGACCACTCACCAGTTGCCATCACAAGCAAAAGAGACTCAGCTTGGGGAAACTAATTTAATTTATAACAAAACAAATCAGCCTAGGGTAATGAGAAATAAAACTAAATCTTAAAACCAACTTCCCCCCACCTCTCCCTTCTTACCAGGCTCAATTTCACTCCCAGTTTCTCTACCTCCTCCCCCTGAGCAGCACAGGGTGATGGGGAATGGGGATTGTGGTCAGTTCATGACACACTGTCGCTGCTGCTCCTTCCTCCTCAGATGGAGGAATCTTCACTCTTCCCCTGCTCCACTGTGGGGTCCCTCCCACAGGAGACAGTCCTCTATGAACTTCTCCAATGGGGGCCCTTCTTATGGACTACAGTTCTTCATGAACTGCTCCAGCATGGGTCCCTTCCCCAGCCTGCAGTCCTTCAGGCACAGACTGTTCTAGTGTGGGTCCCTCGTATGGTTGCAAGTCCTGCCAGAAAATCTGCTCCAGCATAGGCTCCTCTCTCCATGGGTCCACAGGTCCTGCCAGGAGCTTGCTCCAGCGCAGGCTTCCCATGGGGTCACAGCCTCCTTCAGGCATTCACCTGCTCCAGCTTGGGCTCCTCCAAGGGCTGCAGGTGGATATCTGCTCCACCGTGGACCACCATGGGCTGCAGGGGGACAGCCTGCCTCACCATGGTCTTCCCCATGGGCTGCAGGGGAATTGCTGCTCCAGCACCTGGAGCACCTTCTCCCCCTCCTTCTTCACTGACCTCAGTGTCTGCAGGATTCTTTCTCTGACATATTCACACTCCTTTTCCAGCTGCTGTTGTGCAGGAGTTTTTTTCCCCTTCTTAAGTCTGTTATACTAGAGATGCTACCACCATCGCTGATGGGCTCAGCATTGGCCAGCAGCAAGTCCACCTTGGAGCTGGCTGGCATTGCTCTGTTGAACATAGGGGAAGCTTCTAGCAACTTCTCACAGAAGCCATCACTGTAGCTCCCCTGCTACCAAAACCTTGCCATGCAAACGCAATACAGCCACTTTAGCTTAGTCTGGGTATCATCAAAATTTAGAACCAGCTCATACCGTTTGTAATTATCTTCTGCTTGTCAGTCCAAAGTTCAATTTTGGACCTTCACCTTCACAAACTCCCAGTTATCTGTTAACTTTCACAATTCAAGCTGGTTTTCTCCTAAGATACACCAATGGAGTACTTTTTCTTTTTTAAAAAAATAATAGCACATTATTTTCTCTCTACAGAGACCTAACTGTAGCTCATTTGTGTTCTCTCAAGGTGCAACAATAATCAAATTTTTCATCCACATGCCTTCTGCTTGACTGGGGACTCAGCTTACAGTATGTCAGGAGCAGGACTGAATGGCTTTCTTAGACTGGGTCACATTATGAATAGTGTTTGCCAGAAGATTATAGTCTCTGCCCTCAGACATAATGAGCAGCACCATCTGAGACTTTACCATTTGGACTTTGGAAAATTCTGATAAGTTCAGGAAGTGTTTGAGACAGGAGAGACCTTTCTCCATGCCCAATATCACCAAACTAATGCATCTAACGTGCCTGATAAATTAAGACCGTTGTTTATGGTCAATAACACCCAGGAAAACATAATGCCAGTAGCATTTACTTTACTGTCACAGAGGATAAAAGCCTTGTAATCAGGAGAATTTGTCTCTGTCTTTCAGGAGCCAAAAGAGAAGAAAGCAAAAGAAATAGGTGATGAAATATAGAGAAGTATTTTTTCTCTCATGGATTTCCTCATAAAATTTCTGAATCTCAAGTTAGGCTTACAGAGTTGGCTGTTGAAGAAATGGGAAGGACAGAAAGAGGAAAATAACCATTTTGTTAGTAAAACTGAACAAATCTGTTAAAAAGATTGACAGAAAACCAACTGTGCAATCTGAAAATGACATTGTTACAGTCACTCATCAGCATGAACTAGTTCTTCCTTAAAATGCATAAGCCCCCAAAAGCATTTTGCTAAAATGACAGATCCTTATTTCTTGTGATTATTGTGTTTAAGACTAAATAATAATAGTAAACCCCCCAGCAGTAACTACACTAAGCAGCTTGCCAAATTATACTAGGTTTTAAAATCATAAACTGCAAAAGCAGCTGCATGATGTTCTGATTCCGTTAAGGTAAGAAATTAATTTTACATGTAACTTCCTACATACAGCTCATGAGAAACATGATGTCACTGCAAATTAAATTTATGGAGATGTTCTAAGAAGGCTAGAAATATAAATTATCACCAAAATACATCATACTGCAATAAAACTTCTTCATGTTTTTTGTTGGGTCTTTCTTAGTCTGTTCCTTGCATCACTTTTCTGTCATGAATGAGTAAAAAGCAAAACCAGTACAAAAGCAACAACACAATGCTCCCAACAACACAAACAATTCCCTCAAAGACAGGATAGATGGAAAACCCCCAACAGAAGATCATCAATAAATAAATATGTAACAAAACACCAAAAAAAGTGGAAAAAAACCTGCAAACTACCAAGAAATGGAGGGTAAAAGAGAAAAAGAAAACCAAATAAAACATTGGAAATGGAAGAGAAAAAGACATTTCCAAAAGAAATGCTGAAAAATGGGGAATAATCCACAGTCATTTACCAAAAAAATGTATCCTGATGGAAAACCTCAGCCAGAAAAAAAGAAAAAAAAAAAAAGAAAACCATGAAATCTAAGAGCTGTCCTGCTAAATGCCAAAGTCCCTATATGTTGCCTTTATTTGCTGCAGTGCTGCTTAACAGCCAGGTAAATAGGTGTTCCTGCAGCAGCTGAATAGTAGCCATCTGAAGAACACCTGCAGTTACAAATATTTACAAGCTGAAGAAAAGTAGCTGTTGTTTCATGTTTCCATTGCAACCATAGGACTAAAGAAAGAAATCTGATTTTCATCAAGAATCTTAATATTCAAGGCGTACCATTTGCAAAAGAATGAGGAACTAAGTGAGTTTTTCTGTTTTGTCATTTTACTACTAGCCTGAAATCCAACTAGGATACTGAAATTTTGAGAACAAGCACATCTTTCCTCAGTAGAGAATATTTTGATAATCACAATTCTCCTGTGTCATATAGCTCTGATACAGAATCAGATACTGAGTTTCATTTCCCTGGGTGTCAGATTGACTAATATCTTTACAGGAGTTTGACTTTTATGTCAGCTAATTCACTGACACCAAATCACAAAAATATCTGAAGACATGGCAAACTGGATGGAAGAGCTGAAGATACAGTGGAATTAAACTGTCTTATCAAATATATATTGCAGCTGTTGCACTCCAGCTCAGAATTGATGGGGCTTCTTTTCTGTGTTGGTTACAATAATTTCCCAAAGCTTGTTTTTAAGTTTTACTTTCAGATATGGGGCAATCTTGACATTGCTTTTGGTGGACAAATTTTTGTGGCATCCTCTCCTTTGTGTCTATAGGGTAGCACATCTGGCATCAGCTCTCCTCTGTTTCACTCTGTGGCACTTTCCAGAGATCACAGATTGCTGTGCGTCAAGCTGCATGGACCCAAGTCACAGTTTGTTCCCTCCTCTTTTGGAAAAAGAATTAGGTCCCTATGTTTTCCATACAGACCCTTGATCTAATGGAGGAAGGAAAGGGACATCTTTGACCTAGCAGAACACAAAGGACTGGAGACCTGGCCTTTTTTATCTTTTTGTTTTCCTAACCTGGAAATAACAGCATTGATAAACAGCTCCTTTGTTAAATTTAAAAAAAAAATTTACAGGGAAGAATTCGGGCTGCAATGTTTGATAAAGCAAAAATTTACCTAATCTTGGTGCATGCTAAATATGATGTTAACAGTATTCACCCAGTTTAATTTTGAGCAGGGTATGCAATGAGAAGTATTTAATCACTTATTTCATAGTGGAAAAACCTTTTTGTATCTATGGACATTTCCACTAAAAGATATGCTAAAATGGCTGTTCTGATGTTCACATTATACTTACATTTTCACATATATTTGCTTTCAGAACAAATAATAACCCCAGCTTTAGTGGGTTTTGGAGAGAACGTATCTGAATTTTCAGCAAGAGTACCATCACTCCTTAACAGCCTACTTTCAATATACTACTTGCCAGTTTCTGTCTTACAACTGAATAGACTGGTGGTTCGATGCTGTACAAGTCTTTCCATGGTTCATCTGTTATCAGCCACAGGCACAGCACAGATATTACCTGCGAATGGAATGGGCAGAAAGAAAAAACTAAAAAATTCAGCCCTTGCTCTTCTGGAGTATTGGTGCAGACATACAAAGTTCTGTTTCTGATTAGCTTGGACAGTCTTAAAGACGGGAAATAAGAATACACAGGTAGAAAAGTTAGTCCCTTAGAAAGTAATTTTATATTTGTTTTGATCTTTATTTATATTATTGCAGGAAATCTTTTTTTTCTTTTTTTTTCTGTTTGCATCAAAGTGCTTACTCCAATGATTTGGCCTTGTTCAACCAGGATTTAATTTTAAAGCATCATCTTCATGGCTTGGAGAGCTCATAAAAAACAGCTTGTAATGTCCACAGTAATTCTGAATAATTTTATGCCATCAGTGATTAGAACAGTTATGGGAAAAAATACTTTCTTAGTATATTTGCATTTCCAGAGAAAGTACTTGGCCACTCATTCCTCTATTACCCATTATTTTCTGCTCATGGAAATAGGAATGTATGTACTGAACTTGTAGTGAAGAAGGACCAGGATGCGGGTTACATCTTAATTTGTGTTTTTTTATTAAAATACCTAGGGAAACACAATAATACTAACTATGAATTGTAAATGATTTTTGAACTAGTGCAGTGTCACAAGTAAAGAAAAACATTTTAGTGTTCATATGCTTCTTCATTCAAGAGCAGCCACGTCACAGTCTTTTTTTCTGCTCTTTGCAAGGAACTGAACTGAAAAAGCTTGGTGCAAAGATGATATCAGTAACAGAAGATAAGAAAGATAAGTATTTCTCTTGAAGTGCACTCTTTCCCATTTAGGATCTTGTTCTTAGAATACAATGCCACTTGCAAGAACCACTAAAATTTGTATGACAAGATAATATTGAAGTGCTGTATACTAGAAATATGATTAGTTATAGATATTTATTGTCTGTGTTTAAATAATACTTACCTATATGTATGTATGAAAACATGATGAAAAAGGTACCATCAAGCTATAGGAACTGGAAGGTTAACAAGTGTATGCACAATAATGCTAATACATCTATAATGTAACTATTATCTTAATAACATACCATATACTATATATCATCAAATAATATATTTACAGCTACATAAACATGTTTCCTCAGATCATACTGTGTCCCTTTCAGTTGACTTGGTGTAATTCCCTAGTGTAATTTCCCCAGTCAAAGGAGAAAAATACTGGGTTGTCTCCTCTGTTGTTATCCTAATCCATAAGTACAATTCACAGGCTCTCAGCAGTGGAGTAGATAATAGGAAATTTTCAGTGAAAGATAGTCAACATTTTTGACTGATCTAGACAACTTTAACAAATAGGGTTCAATAACACTGTAGTTATGGATATCCACATCAAGTGCACAGTCAAAATAAAGTTATTTGATTTGTACAACAAATAAGTAAACTAAAGCTTAGTTACCTTTGTTAAAAGAATTTTGCCAACAAACAAATGAACTTTTGTATATTATTGAATATAACAGTATCTTCAATATTAGGTTTAAGATTTAATCAATATATTCATATTTAAGATGCATATTTTCAGAGTGCCTGTTTTACTCCACAGAAGCAGGAGAAATCCCATTATGCAGTTGTGAGGAAATGTAGTGAAGGTGCAAAGTGATAAAGTAACAGGATGAAGGTTTTTTTAGAATGGTGAACAACAACAGAAAGAAATGTAAAAGCTGCAACAGATTCAGGAATAAGAACCAATCCCAAATGATATTGACAAGTTAAAAGAAAGAAGAGAATATCCTTGCTGGCACAGAAAAATCCAAACTATTGTTTTCAGTTGCTAACCCAATAGCTCTCAGGTAATTGCTTCATGTATTGATCTAGTTCATGAACACCCCCAAGATATCCCTACAAATATCCACACAACCTATTTAAATAAACATATAAAAATATTTTCTATTAGATTTCTTTAATGACCTTTACCATAAAAAGACCAACAGTGCAAATAATTCATAGCATTTATAGCAAAACATGCACATTCATGCTTAATTAATGTTTTGATACTCACTGTTGACACCAGCATGAATCATCTCTGGATCTTCTTGTCACCACCAATTAATGACCTGGTAAAGGGCACAGCATGGTAGGTAATTATTACCAAAGAATTTGGCCAATTATGTTAACTGCTGCTGCTGCATCTTTTTTTCTTTTTTTTTTCTTAATTCGTGAAGTATCCACAAATCCCTTGTCATTTGCAGACCATTTAAGTTATTCTAATTTTACTGTTGTTTAATGATAACAGTAAAATTAGAATGCAAAGACTTCCCCTCATCTCAGCAAAATCAGCATAATTACCAGCAACACTTGTTTTGGTGGTATTTAGATTTTGCCCACTTAATTCACAAAAAATCCAGCCTCACTGCCAGCAGACCAGGAAATTGGGCAATATGAAAAACTGTCAGTTATTTGGGGCTTAATTCTACTACGTCAAATGCTGATCTTCCATGAAATGTTTCCAGACTTTGAAGATGAGTCTCTCTCTAGACTTGCAGGTGACAAATAAGAGAAGGAGAGCAGCAGAGCTCTCCTGTTGTCCCTGGGGTGCAGATACGTAAAGCCAGTCGCATAGCTGTGCCTCCTACAGGGCAGCTGTCTGGAGGCTGTAAGATGTCTCACCTCCCTCACTGCCAGTCTGCCCTGCCGACTGCCCAATGTGCCAGACTGACATCAGGTGTGAGGGCTTCATGGCTCAGCCGCTTTCTGACCCCATGTTTTCTCATGGCAAGTTTACTAACTTTGGTGCAAGAGTTCTCTGGAAGCACACTGAGTATGAGGGAGTTCACACACCCAGAATTTTCTCAAGAAAACAGGTTGCAGGTCAGGCCTGGGGCAGTCCTTTACAGTACAGTGCAGGCCCTTCCTGAAGGACCACAGGATTTGTGTTCTACCATAGATGTGATTTTTAAAACTTAAGGCAGGACCCTGATTTATTTTCTGTTTCTATTCTTTATTCACGGGATGCAGAACCAGTTCAGTCTGCAGTAGCAGTGTAGTCTGTATGACAAAATGGAAGCTGCGTGATATGCACCAGGGAATTCCCTCAGGACAGAAAGTCACAGCTAATAATTGCCTGAAATCAGGCAAAATTAGAACAACCTTTTCCTCATAAATGAATCATACTTTCTACACAGCTCTTTTTCCTGTTAAATAAAAACACCTTTCATTGTACATCCTACAAATAAAAGGCTCTCCCATTTTCCTCCCTGCTTGACCCTCTTCCAGGGTAACCCTGTGTGGAACAGGAGGTCTCAGCTTTTCAGTGTTGTTTTCTGTGACACATAAACATTTTCATTGCATATATCATTTCCACTTACAGCTTCTATGGTGTGCATATATTCACAGCATGATGAGAACAGATACTTCCCAACAGATGTTGAAAATAAGCACAAAAGATCTTTTTGGATAGGTCACAATTTAGAAACACCATTTTATGGAAACAGAAGTAGTATCTGGAAGGAGTATTTTTGTAGGAAACACTGGTAAAGTTTTTGTGAAAATAGATATTGTGTAGTTCAGAGATGAAAGGAAAGCAGGCTTCTGTTTTTTTGTTTTTTGTTTGCTTTTTTTTTTTTTTTTAAGATTCTACTCCATCTTGAAAATAAACATAGCAGGTAAAGATGTTTGACATAAACTTTGAATGGTAAGACAAAAACCTGTGCACTGAGTGATTCTGACAGCCTTGCTTCCTATAGCATGATGCACAAGAAGTATTTGGCATAGGAAGTTGGTACTGGAATATAACACAGTCTTATTTTAGGCAATACTTGACACCACTCCACCAAGCCCATTCTGCTTCTTTTTCACTGTGTCTAGCGAGTTTTGCAAGCAGCTCTGACAGGAAAGTTAGGTACTTAAGCAGGTATTAATTGAGCATTCTAATATCCTTTTTGAGTCTTAAAATACTAATGGGACAATTATTCAATGAATGATCAAAAATCTTACTGATTAGTTCATTAGTTAATTTTAGATAAAGAGTATATAATGTAAACATTGTTAAGTTATTTCAGAACATCCCGTTACATGATTATAAGGATTAAGGATAACTGTTTCAGAAAAAAGTGTCTCCTTGTACCTTTTAAAGCTCATCTTCATTAGAAGATTAGTTTATGTATTTCAGAAGACTACCTATTTTTGGTTAAAAATCACAACAGGCAGTTGGTTAAGATGCCAAGATCTTAAGAGTGTAAGGAAAGGTGAATGGCATTGTGCACTTAGTTGCCAGCCAATGACAAACACAGGTGCCTTTGAGCAGGCTTGTGCTGCAGGTCTCCTCACTAGCAGAAAGGTCTTAACTAAGGATACAGCCTGATGATTTCTGCCTGCTCTCTGAAAAACCTGCCAAGTGGAACTCTGACAGTGTAGAACTCCGCATCTTCATTAAAGAAGTTGGTCAGAAATTACACCAGTCTCTTTCACATTTTCTTTTATCACTTGCACTGACCTCTATATGAGATTACACCTCACAGCTTTCATCTTCACTCCAAGGAGTGCAGGAATGGTAGATGAAAAGGAAAGGTAACAGGAGGCAATGTCAATAAACAGTAACAGACGACTGGAGATACATCACTGTTGCTAGAAAGTGAGCTGAATTTTCAATTAATAGGAAAAAGTATTGTTAAAATATGGGTAGAATTCCAAAAATCATGAATTCGTAATCTCTTCATAAATGATACAGTGCATGTGTTTTCTATATGAAAAATTTATGTCTAATACCCGAGCTTCAGAATTCTTGTTGCATTTACTAGCTATACAAACTGTACCCTTAATATCTTTTTCTCACTGGTATATATACTTGTTACAATTAACAGCTGCAGCCCACAGCTCAAACTGGACTCCACTGAGGCAGTCATTACACACACAAACAACTTCAAAGGCTTTACGACCTGCCTATGCAAGATAACATGTCAAAAGAAAAAGAGAGCACACTAAAATGAAAGCTTTTCCTTAAAATGAAACATGTTAATGATTGAAATAATGTTAGACAACCCCCCATTCTGGCACTTTTTTACTGGAATATGTTGCCTCTTTATTCTACCAATACTGATGTACTATTAAAATTTTCCTTCCAGCTTTTTTTTAGCTTTTTTGTCCATTGAATATGAATTAATATTGCAAAAAAAAAAATTTATTGCTTTTAAGAAAACAGACATAGAGCAATCATGAATTTGGTGAAATTTAAGCTTCATTAGGACTTGGACAGAGTAATCAAAAAGTACTTATCATTGATTTTCTAAAAAGATGTATTGTATAGGAAGAGCCAGACCTGGAACATACATAATTGACATCATAGGGTTGATATATATCTGTTGAAAAGTTGACTCAATGTCTTTAAATTTGGAATGAGACATAAAACTAGGTAAGTTAAAAGTATAATGTCAGTATGTCTATGTGAATAAACAGTAGCTATGCTCCCTAATGTTTCCCATGGTTTGGTTTCCCAAGACATCAAAGCTGAAGACTTCTTAAGACCATACATCTTCTGCTCTGTCACCCTTCCTTGCTTTCCTTCACAAGGAAATCTGGGCATAGTTGGGTTAAAGTCAGTATGTATATCCAGGAACCAAGTCTTCTCTCCTCAGTATGTAGCCAGTCTTTGCCTCCAAGTTTGTGTCAAGCAGCTAGTAATATTAATGCATGAAAAAACATCATGATTGGATCCTAAATCCTGAAATAATACATGAAGAACCTATGTGCTTTTCATCTCTTGCTTCCTTCATGTTCATCAAGCTTCTATCTCTGCTGTTATTTATAAACAGCCTAAAACAAAGGGAAACCACCAGGGAAATAATTGTCTGGTATTAGCAATTTTTTCCCAGAATTTAGTTTCGTTACATTTACTGAACCTAATTTTTTTTTCTGTAAATTATCAGTTTGGTAGCAATGGCAGATGGTATATCCACCTGCTTCTTGTTCCCTTAGTAACATCAATACTATTATACAACTCTATAAAACAGCTTACACCAAGGGATTGTTGTCATCAGCCATCAATGTTTGCAGGGTATCGTGGCTTCAGGTCAGCTCAGTCGGTAACAAAGCACCACGAAGCCGCTCGCTCACCCCCCACCACCTCGCCTGGCCACGTTGGGATGAGGAGAAAATACAAAGGCAGGCTTGTGGGTCGAGACAAGGACTGGGAGGGATCACTCCCCACTTATGGTCACGGGCAAAAGACAGGCTCAACTTGGGGAAGAAACAAAATCAATTTAATTTACTACAAATCAAATAAAAAACAAAACACAAGTGTATTGCGAAAGGGAAAACCAAACATCAGAACCCCTCCCCCCACCCCTCCCGCCTTCCCAGCTCAGCTCCATTCCCAGTGCTTTCTACCTCCTCCCCCCGGCGGCGCAGGGGAATCTGGGATGGGGGTTGAGTCAGCTCGCCACACATCGTCGTTGCCGCTTCTTTCCTCAGGGGGAAGA
>VYZV01030672.1:0-20128 GCA_013401275.1 Pandion haliaetus | reverse complement strand
GTTGGAGAAGTTGGTGAAGGACTGTCTCCCGTGGGAGGGACCCCACAGCGGAGCAGGGGACGAGTGAGGAATCTTCCCCCTGAGGAAAGGAGCGGCAACGACGATGTGTGGCGAGCTGACCCGAAGTCCCATCCCCTGTTCCCCTGCGCCGCCGGGGGGAGGAGGTAGAAAGCACCGGGAATGGAGCTGAGCCAGGAAAGCGGGAGGGGTGGGGGGAGGTTGTTCTGATGTTTGGTTTTCCTTCGTAATACCCTTGTGTTTTGTTTCTGTTTTGATTTGTAGTAAATTAAATTGATTTTGTTTCTTGCCCAAGTTGAGCCTGTCTTTTGCCCGTGACCATAAGTGAGGAGTGATCCCTCCCAGTCCTTGTCTCGACCCATGAGCCTGCCTTTGGATTTTCTCCTCATCCCAACATGGCCAGGCGAGGGGGTGGGGGGTGAGCGAGTGGCTTCGTGGTGCTTTGTTACCGGCTGGGCTGAAACTGAAACTACGACACATGTGTATTAATTAGGAACTGTGGATCAGACACGAAAGAGGCCAGGGACGCAAAAACTTGAGAAAAGCTACTAAGAAAAGCACTAGAAGCTAGTGGAAACTCTTGACAATAGGCATATTTTCAGACATTTGTATGGAAAAACAGAGTACCAGTTAACAGTTCCTTACCAGCATGAAAGCTGGGGAGAAGCAACTAAAACTGCTGAAAAATGGCCATTTATGGCCCATAACTGATGTGTTCAAAAACAACATGACAGGAATAAAAGGTGGTTTATAGAAGTTGGCAGTCAAAGACCAAGGTGTAAACCAGTTATCCCCACAGCTAAGCTAACTCTCTATGAATGACTGTCTTCACCTTCACTGGCCTTTTAGTTAAGTTAGCAGTGCTTGGGCACATCTGAACACAAGGTGCCCTGCAACACTGAACTCAAGTACAAAGGGACGTGCCAGGTGAGCCAGCATCTAGTCTAACCCCTTGCGCAGAGCAGTCTCAGGCATGAGATTAGACCAGGTTGCTTAGGGCTTCATCCTGTGGGGGCTGGAAACCTTCCAAGAAGGGAGATGGCACCATCTCCCTGGCCTTCGGTCCTGTTTCCCTGACATTCTAGCAGAAGAAAAGCTTTCACTTATCTCCAGCCTCTCTGTCCCTGCCTTTTATTTAATTTTTCCTGGTTTTTTTGTAGTTTTTGTATGGTAAGGCGTCTCAGTTACAACTTCAGCTGTTCTGGTGTATGTCCTAAGCTATAGGAACACTCAGGCTAAATTCGGCAATTCTGAACACCACTGATTTTATCATGACTGCTGGGTAAACACGGGAATGATACCTACTGCATGCCATTTAACATTAACTAACTTGTCTTATCAGTGATTCTAAAGTTAAACACATAATTCTGAGTTTATACTGCGTTATATCAGCTGCAGAGCATAAGGCCTGCTAGTAAAAGTTGACCCATCAAAACTATCAGACAAATTTGAGTGGACTCATGCTTTGAGTCATGAAGTTGAAGAGCCCTAGACATCAATGTATCAATAAATCACAACTGTCACAGTACAGAAACTGTAATCATATTTGTTTTGACTCTGATGTGAGAGCATTGGGCAAGACACCAGGCAACCCAGTGTTACACTAAGGCTACCACTAAGTGGTTTCTCTTACAGCTGCACTCAATGACTATAGCTCTATGCTGAAGATCATTACAGAAGATACAAGAATGCTGAGAAGGCCATGGCAGCATTTTTCTGTATTCTCTTCCCTTACTATACCCCATTATTTCTAACACATGTAGGAATATCATGTGTAGTTCATATAACTGGCCCAGAGCCCATATTTTACCTCTTTTCTCTTTCCCTCAACTTTTACACACATTTCAAATCCATTAATAATTAATTTCAGCCATTTAACTGCAATAGAATAGGGAAATCCATGTCTTGCATTTTATTGAGAAAAGAGCTCATGGGAAAGGAGTTACATTATTATTATAATTAGCAGTGTAGCATTTCTGGATGTCTTTGAATAGATTGAAGCTACTGTAGTCAAACGTTGTTCAAGATCCACAGCTGTATTATTGTTGCCCTCAAATGTAATGCAGAGAGGTGGTATAGCTAATTATTCCCTTATTCACATTTAAATGTGGTAGAATGTGGTTACAACAGCCTGCTGTTTGCAATGCACTGATCTGCCTGCAGTCCTCAGCTTCTTTCCACATACAAGATGACTCATGCTCTGGTCTCACTGGTATTCCTTAGGTAAAAACTGATGTTCCTCCACAGATAACTTCAGATGGTGTTAATAACAAATTTTATGTTATTATCTTTTTGAAAAACTGAGGAAGGAAGTTCTCATCAAGGATAAACTTCAGGCTTGTAGGCAGAGAACGGTTTTGAAAACAGAAATTAGTACCTTCTTTGTACCATAAAAAAAATTAAAACTTCTCTCTGCTAGAGTTGTTCAAACTGTACAGAGAGAATTTGAAGCTCTACTTGTCACTGCATAGGACTCCATACCCAGTTCACAACTATAAGCAGTCAGTACCTGCGACCACTGCTGAACAGTTTCCTACCTCTAAGGAATAACGTTTTTTCTTAGCACACTGAAATTTCATGTAGAGAGGTTACACGGTTATATCGCAACTGCTGAGTTCTTTTGTAAATTATATAAATGATACCTAATCAGTATTAGCTCCTATAATTGTAGGTCTTGAAATGAAACATAATTGGAATGAATAATTTAACATAATTTAATTGGATCTTGGGGATGCTTTAATATAAAGAAAGTATATATGACTATCTACAAAATTGCATTCTGTCACTTATTATTTACACAAAAGTATAACTTGTGCTTTGTCATAATTAAAGGCACAGTAGCAGAAATGTAAATGTAGCCAAAAAGATGCCCTGATATATTTCACATAATGTTAAGACCTAAATCTATGTTGGAATCTGGATGATCCAGAGAAAAATAAATGAAGTGTTGAGTTAGTAATTTTGTTTTCCCTTTATTTTAATGGAAGAATCATTTGCTTAGATCTTCTGCTGAAACTTCTTACAATTCATCATGTCCAGGCTAAGTTTTTGGGTGTCTTTAAAGGAAATGCTCTTTTCTGATATTTTCTTATTCACATCCCTTTGTAGCACTTTTTTCCTCTCTCTTTCCCTGTACTCCAGTCCCATGGGAAAAACAGAATTCCTGGGGCAGGGGGAGGGTGGAATTTTAAAAAAATCGTGAGATTACCTAAAGCAAAAGAAACAGAGGTGCTACATTTGATAAGATGATGTTCAACTTGGGCACAGAGAATCTAGTATACATTCAGGACATTAGTCAAGTATTATGGATAATGTTGTGAATGATACAAACCTGCACGGAAAATATTGGGTGAACGTGGAGGTTAGTGAAGCAGGAAACTGGTCAAGAACCTGCTAAAGGAACCTAAGAATAGACAGTGGTAAAAGAAGAAGTGCCAAATTAGAGGGAGGTTGCTGGGCAAGTTCCTTAAAAATTAGTTGAGATGCATCTTTTCAGCATTCACATTAATATCCACAGTGTCAATTAGTGAAATGTTCTGACCTTACAAGGCTGAAATGCATCACCACAAAAATAAAATAGGAGTTTGAAGAAATAAATGCAGAATAAAATGAAGTATCTTAAAATGAAAGGTCACTTTCTTAATAAATATTTTAACAACAGTGTTTCCTTTTTTTAAAAAAATGTTCACTATTGTGTTGTCTTAAAAGTACTAGAAAAGCCAAATGTCTTGGAGGAAGTTGACTTTAGTCATTGATGGTGAGGAACAGAACTGGCTCTGGGAACAAAGATTACAAAAAAGCACTGTGTACTGTGAGCAAGAGAGACAGTGCAGGTCCAGAGCCTGCAACTCGTGCTGATTACGACTGAGCAGCACGGTACAGACAGCCCTACTTCAAAGGAGGGAAAAGAAAAACTCTGTACAAGGACCATAGTAGAGTACAGAATTTGTTGAGCCTCAGAAACAACTGATTGTATGGAAATGAAGGCTGGATGCAAGAACTAGCTGCAAGGACACTGTGAAGGTGAAGAGAGGCAAATAAAAGTATATTTCTGTTATATTTTATTTGTTCACTTGGAGCTTTCTCTGTTCAAAAAGGTTAAATGATTTCTTTAATTCCAAGAAAGAAGTGATGTCTTGGAGTGACCTACTTAGTTTAGTTCAAACCACTTAAACCTGGGGGCAGGTCCAAGCGGAGAAGAGGTTTAGATTGATCCTTACTAGTCAGCCAAAGTAGTGGTTGACTCAGACCTCTGTCAGCAGGTGAAAGGCAAACTAAAGAGAGAGGGAAAAAACCCCACAAAAGTTATGCAATTGAAAAAAAAAAATATATTAGACAAACCAGCAGGGCATGTACCAACTAAAGTATTTTTTCTGGAGGGAACTATCATCCACATTCTGGAATCTGACAAAAGACAATTTAAGGTACTGTAGGACAAATAAACCTTCAGATGTTTTCACACACATTCTATACACAGTGGGTATACACAGTAGCCACACTTTAATCTTTTATTGCACCTACGCAGTCCAAACTGTAGCTGGGTGTACCTTCAGGTTTTCCTACCTGTATATTTACATTTCCTTCAGTAGATAGTTTCAGGGAGGGAGATAAGTATATGCTAATAATTGTGTTTATCTACAAGTTAAATTAAAATTGGAAACCTTTTCAGTTAGGACTATACTATGCTTGTGCTCAATGATTTCAGAATTTTTGTAATTCTGAATAAAGTAAAATTTAAAAATTATCATCTTTTCCTTTTATTCTTTTCCCTGCCCTGGCAAACAGCCACTGAGTTATTCAATGTGTTGCACATCACCTGATCTGACAAAACCAGACCCAGATATAATACAATTCTGCTTCCTCCTTGATTTTTCATATCAAGTTCTACTTCAGTGGAGATGACTGCACCTATCTATTGGCAGAAAAAAATGACATTTTTGTTTTCTTTCTTGCCTTTTGGATAACAGATTTCACTTTTTAAAGCTTTTACTATCAAACATGTCCAATATGAGAGTAGTTTTCCAAGGATTCTGCTTATATTCCTGGACTAGCAAAGGTGTCTTGTTAAAAGTAACTGAGAAGGTATATTAATTTGCTGATTGATTTGCCTTTTTTAATCATTTGAAATTACAGACTTTTTACAATAATTGGGGGAAACTTCAAATTTTATTAGCACATTCAGCTACATAAAAAGCTGCTTATTTATTTAATGTCTGTTAACTTTACTGATTTACAGTATATTTAGTTATATAACATGACCAGTCTCTAAACAGGTTTGTGCATACATGGTGCTCTAAACACATATTTGCATGAGTAGGCTGTTGTGATAGATTTCAGATGAAGGAAGTAGGGCAGCAGTGACAGCAAGCTCAACGTGATATGGTTTCTTCCCCATACTTCCTCCCAGAGAAAATGTTAAAGATATTTCATCATTTCTTTTTAATGATTATTTGATTACAGCTTTCAAAAACTCAGTAAAAATAAATATGAACACTTACTTGGACATTTTGAAGCCAACAAATAGACATTTTGCCCAGCTTAACACAATGTTAATTTGCCTGACAATACTTTAACCTAAAATCAAAGTGTATATGGATGTTATATTATTATAGGTCACTACTCTTACAATAAAACCTTGGTCTCAGGGCAAACCTTTAAGAAAACATCTGATAACTGGCAAAAAAGACCTAGAGTGATATGTTGGTTTGGGCTGGGATAGACTTAATTTTCTTCATAGTGGCTTGTATGGGGCTATGTTTTGCATTTGTGCTGAAAACAGTGTTGACAATACAGGGATGTTTTCGTTGTTGTTAATGAGTGCTTACACAGAGCCAAGGCTTTTTCTTCTTCTCAACCCACCCCACCATTGAGGAGGCTGGGGGTGCACAAGAAGTTGGGAGGGGACACAGACAGGACACCTAACCCCAACTGACCCAAGGGATATTCCAGACCATATAACATAATGCGCAGTATATAATTGTGGGGGAAGAAAAAGGAAGGGAGGACGTCAGTGTGATAGCATTTTGTCTTCCTAAGTAACCGTTACACATGATGGAGCCCTGCTTTCCTGGAGACGGCTGAACACCTGCCTCCGAATGGGAAGCAGTGAATGAATTCCTCATTTTACTTTGCTTGTGCATCCAAGTTTTGCTTTACCTGTTAAACTGCCTTTAGCACAACCCAGAAGCTTTTGCACTTTTACCCTTCTGATTCTTTTCCCCCATCCCACTAGGGCATGGGGGGAGTGAGCAAGTGGCGGTGTGGGCTCACTGGGGTTAAACCACAGCATAATGTAATTACAAAAGGCATGCAAAAAAGGTTTGAAAAATAAAGTGTTAAATACTGAAGCAGGATTTGTTCTTCAGAAACTCAGCTGCTGGGGACCTGGTGCTGAGTCACTGAGTGCTGCATGTGTAGTAGCAAACCAAAGGCTTTGGAACACCTATGGCAAATAGCAAAATAATTCCATCCTGGCTGTAGTGGAGTTATTGGTATTGGTTAAACAGTGGGAGAGGTAACTCTTCATTGCTACCATCAGGTATTACTAAAATTACATAAAACAAGCTTTGGGAGGTAAACCACAATGATTCTCACAATTATTAAACTTTTTCACAGTACAAATACTTGTCATAAGTCTCTGTCTATAAAATCTGATGTATAATCTGTCCCAGATACATAAACCAGAAACTTCTTTGAGTAAGGAGCTTCATCAAGTTCTTTCCTACGATTACATTTGGGATACACATCAGCTTTTTTCACTTGTATCCTTCAAATGGAGAAACACATTATTTGGCAAAGGTAAATCTTGCTTACTCTTCAGTTTTGTCTGAACTGTAGTCTTTAATGACATCAGAAGATATCAGCAGGGGAAGGCCAAATCCAGGTACCCAATAGAGGCAAGGTTGCTACAGCTCCATGCCCACAGGTCTGACTAGCAGCAAGGCTGAACATGCATTTAGCAGCGGGCATATGCACACAAATAACTTGTATACACCATACATACACATATAAATTGCTGGCCACACAATTCAGCAGACGTCGACACACAGAGCAGTCGCATGAATACAAACGGCACCAGTAGGCTCATCCTGCTCCTCTCTCTTGCTGAGTGGGATGGAGGTCTGTAGTGGGGAAAAAATATATATACATAAATACATATATACACTGACCAGCACTGTCCACACACAACCTAACCATTTTATCCCTTTTCCCCCTATATTTTCCCATGTTCCTTTCACCACAAAAAATATAGAGCCCTCTCTTTTCCTCCCTAAACTGTCCCATAATCAGCCCTGTGCAAGCCTGAAATGCTCTGCCCCTGCATCCTACAATGTGCCAATGACCCACTAGAGGTAGTGTATTGGGTTTCTGTGGCAAGGTTTTGGTAGCGGGATGGGGGTGGGGTGGTGGTGTTTACAGGGGTGGCTTCTGATGAGAAGCTACTAGAAGCTTCCCCTATGTCTGATAGGGCCAATACCAGCCAGGTCTAAGAGGGACCCACCACCAGCCAAGGCCGAGCCAATCAGAGATAGTGGTAGTGCCTCTGTGATAATATATTTAAGAAGGATAAAAAAAGTTGTGGGGACTCTCAGTAACGGCAGCCAGGGAGAGGATTGAAAACATGTAAGAGAAACAACCGTGCAGACCCCAAGGTCAGTGAAGAAGGAGGGGGAGAAGGTGCTTCAGGTGCTGGAGCAGAGATTCCTCTGCAGCCTGTGGGGAAGACCATGGTGAGGTAGCAGGCTGTCCCCCTGCAGCCCATGGTGGTCCACGGCGGAGCAGATATCCACCTGCAGCCCAAGGAGGACACCACAACAGAGCAGGTGGGGGGTGCCCAAAGGAGGCTGTGACCCTGTGGGAAGCCCATGCTGTCACAGGCTCCTGGAAGGACCTGTGGGCCCATGGAGAGAGGAGCCCATGGAGCAGGTTTTCTGGCAGGACTTGTGACCTCACAGGAGAACCACGCTGGAGCAGTTTGTGAAGAACTGCAGCCTTTGGGAAGGACTTACTTTGGAGAAGTTTGTGGAGGACTGTCTACTGTGGGAGGGATCCCACGCTGGAGCAGGGTAAGAGTGTGATGAGTCCTGCCCTGGAGGAGGATGAAGTGCAGAAACGTGTGATGAACAGATCGTAACCCCCATTCCCTGTCCCCCTGCGCTGCTGGAGGGGGTAGGCAGAGAATCCAGGAGTGAAGCTGTGGCTGGGAAGAAGGGAGGAGTGGAGGGAAGGTGTTTTGAGATTTGGGGTTATTTCTTATTACCCTCCTCTTGTTGATTGGCAATAAATTAAGTTAACTTTCCCCAAGTCAAGTCTGTTTTGCCCGTGACGGTAATTGGTTAAGTGATGTCTCCCTGTCCTTATCTCGACCCGGGAGCCCTTTGCCATATTTTTCTCTCCCCTGTCCAGCTGAGGGGGTGTGTGTGATGGAATGGCTTTGGTGGGCACCTGGCACCCAGCCAGGGTCAACCCACCACATGTACCCTGGAGGGTCACTGCTGATGATCAGCCTGGCATAGGTATCCCCATGCCTATGGGTCTGGGGTGATCCTAAGACAACCTGGGGCAGCTGGGACAGGAGCTCGTTCCCCTGGCTGGGTTAGTGGGATGCCCCCTCCTGCCACGGTGCCTCTGGGCTCCCTCATGGGTGTGGAGAAGGGCCCTTGCTGGGCTGATGGCTCCTGTGATGCCTGAGAGAAGCCAGAGAGACTACTATTTGGGCTCCTCCACCTGCATTGTCTCACTGTGCTTCTCTGTGGGGTGCAGATGGGATTTTTATCACAGAACTTAAAATGTATTAGTGGGATACTAGCAGGATTACAAACCATGCAGCCTTACAGCTAGAATTTGGTGGTTGCGTACTAGCTTGGTGCTGTCTGGAATACAAACAAGCAGAACAGCTCTACCGAGCTACTTGAAGGATGTTTTATTCTGAATTTCAACAAATAAGTGATACCCTTAACAAGAAAAGCCTATGTCAACTCAAATAAAAGTAATTTTAAAAGCTTTTCAATGAATAAAAATATTTCTTCAATATTTCTTGCTTTTGTTATGATTATTTTTTTGAGTGATGTGCCAATTGTAAGATAAACCTAGTACTGTAAAGAATATGCTAACCTAGGCACGTCTTCATGACTTCAGCCAAAGGTAGGCTCCTAAAAAATTTCATTTGAGGGTTTACTTTACTTATCTTGACTTCTGAGAAACCTCAAAAATCCATGCCTTGCAAAACAACAGTTCGCATAAATAAAAACAGAACATTTCATGGTACTATATTTAAATGATCTTTTCTCAACATACTACCTCACTGCTGATCAAGCTGTCTTCACAGCTATCAAAATCAAGGCCACAGTCAAGCTAAGTAGCAACCATTTTAGCAAATTGATTATCAATCTCTCTTATTAGCTAGATTATCTCATCGATAAATCTAGAAAGCTAGGCACTACACCAAACTGTAAGGAAACAAAATTCAGTCTGTGTCTTATAAAAAGCTCATTGATGACAGCTGAAAGATTTTCTTGGACTTTGTGGGCTGTGTATTTTAACTGGAAGACCCATCAACATAAAATATCCACCAGCAGGAACAATGCATCCATCCTGATCCCTACATAAATTGACAGAACTGGTAACAAGAGTCTGTATTAACAGAATACTGTGAAAGTTCATTGTCTATGGAGCTCTCACCGCCCTCTTAAAAGCTCCTTTCTTTTCAAATTGATCTCTATAAAGCGGTCTTTGCCAAATCTTAAGGCCAAGGATCTTATTGCTGCAACTTCCGCATCCGTTACTATGGAATTGTAGGGAAGGGCAGCTGCCCATGCAAGCACTGAACAGATTGCTATGATTCAAGTGAGTTTTAGTTTTTACATTGCTTCAGTTCCAAACTGTTTACTCATAGCAGGAGTCTCTCCTTAAGTGTGTGCAAGGCATTTTATTTGCTCTATTACTTCAGCAGAAATATATCATCCATCTTTAAATAGAGACAATGTCTGAAAAGACAATATACCCACTTCCACATTCTGCAAATCAGATTATTCATTTGCACTGAAGTATATTAGGCTTTCCCAGAAATGTATATTAGGTGTGCCTGGAACTCACTCCAGAAATAAGTAGTACTGTTAATCTAAATCATTCAACATGATGCTAGTAACTGCGGGAGGCAGAGAAAAAGCACAAAATTGAGCAGGAAGAGACAAAATGCACAGAAATACTAATGGTAAGCAAACTGACTTCATAGTATACACTTGTGCTTTCCACACCATTTTGTAGGGTATACAATGTTATATATATATATATATATATAAAATATATATGTTTATCAGATACTAAAGTGGAAAAAACCAAGTGTTTCACATTCTAGCTTCAGACTACTATTTCCCAAATTGTCCTAGAACTTAATTTTTCACAGTTGCTTTTCTCTGCATCTGTTTCTATATCTATGACTTAGTTATTACTCATGCTCCACATCCCATTAGGCTGTTAGAAGATGAAATAAACCAATAAAGATCTTCAGTAAAGCAAGCTGCACACAAGAGACACAGAAGCCAAAGAGCCAAGGGATAAGTGCTGTCCTACCTACACCTAACTGCAAACAGTTTATTAACATCAGAACTAAGGTGTCTACCTTAATCATTTTTGTTCAGTTCCCCATTAGTGTGCCCCTTTGGACTTTTGCAGAGGTCAGTTAAAGATGTAACTCCTCCTTCCCTTCACAGACTGAGAGGAGGGGAGAGTAAGATACTGAGAACTAGGGAAAGGGTTGAGCAGCTGTATGTTGGGCTTGGAGAAATAGGGCAAGGGTTTTATCTCACTTGTTGTATCCCCGCTGCCATTTCTTTTGGTAATATGAGCCACGCACAGAGCTTGCTATCACTGGCAGAAAATAACACAGATCTGCTCTTCACAGAGCTGCTCTTCTCAGAGCTGAAGAACAATGTTATGTGACAAATAAGTTAATCTACTCAAAGTTTTCCCAGAATTTCCTTCTGCTACTTCAAGAAAAACTAGAGTTCCCTAAGACTGCTTCTTATGTGACGTAGTACCCAAATGGGCAACAGAACACAAGACAATGACATGATCAATATTGAAAATTGTATTCCATAGCCAATTCCGCAGAGAGCATACTGGAATTGGTTTTGGTTTTTTTGGTTTTTTTTTTACCTCTTCCAGGGTTCATGTAGATTTGATTTCTTTACATTCAGAACATAATCCTCTCCAATACAATATTGCAGAGCATGCTGTACTTCATAACCTGAACAAAGCTATAGTCATTCATCCTGTCCTCTCCTTTTTACCTGAGAGTCTAATATAGAGGAATTAACTCTGCTTTAGCATTACTGTGAAATAAACGGGAAATCACAAAAGTGTAACATTAAAAAAAAGGTGCCTCTTATGTATATGCAAACTTGCATTTGTACTCCTTACACACATGCATTAAACAGAAACGACTATTGCAGACTAAGTCTTTCCATGACTACATCATACAGAAAGTCATCTACTTAGCTTATAGAGAGAACTGTGCAGTAAGGCTAACATAAGTCTGCTTTTTGTCTTGTCATACAGCATTTGCTTCTTCATAGCTATTCCTAAGAGCTCAGCTTCAAAGAAAATACCACAGATCACTACCTGCTTCAGGGAGGAGGCTACACCATAATGAATAAAAGTCTATATTTTTTGCAGTGGCAGGTGTAGTGTTCCTGTTGTGACTCCATAAATTTCTGAAAAGGAAATGAGCTACATTTAGGAACTGACAGGAATGAAGAAACAGAAGTTGGAATGGGTTGTGAAAAGTCCTTTGGGTTCTACTAAGTGAAATATGGAAAGTGTTTTCCATGTTATAAATTGTAATAGAGAAAATGTCAACTACAATTTAGTGGCTATGTGGGTATGCTTCCTCCTTACAGCAAGCTCCGCCAAAATACATGAAAAGATTTCTGAAATAATAATTTTAAAATACTGGTTTCATTAAAAATATGCAGTGGGATCCTTAACTTTTTAAACAAATAAAATTCAAAATGCCTAGTTCAAGCAACAGAAATAAAATGATTTACAGAAGACAATTTTTTTCCTCAACATCTGTTATGTGAAGCTGTCTGATGGTCTCTCACTATGTTCCACTCTTTCCACGTGAGCTGCAAGCTCCCATGTCCTTGGTACATTTCTCTTTACTCTCATCCTCTTTTTATCCTCTGTGGTGTCTGGGTCGTTCTCTTCCCCAAGTAAGCTCAGATGCATCCTACAAAATCACAATTCCTCCATTTCTTCCAACACTGGATACACATACACATCTGTGTGCTTTGAAATGGAAAAGGGTGTCCCTTTAGGAGTAGGTGCTCACATTATCCATCACTGTAACACATTAACAATCTTCAAGTCAGCTATCCCCCAAGAACCACAGCTGCATGGCTTTTTCAGAATACCAAGTCACCCAGACTATTTCCACAGCTCAGTGGTTAAGTTACCTTTGTGGAATATCAAACTAACTGTAGGCACAGAAAATTATATGATGTTTCAGGCTTCCCTCAGCAATATTTGACTGTAAATCCACTTTTACTATGAAGAAACATTCCCTGATTAGCAATGGAATTTCTATTTTTTTTCTTTCTTAATTGTTTTTGTGATGAAGATATCAAGCTATTAAAAAGCCTTTTACAGATAGGGATTCACTGCTCATGCATTAAACAGCAAAAAATGTCTTGTTGCTGTTAGCATAAACTGTATCTATATTAGTAACATTCATATCTGATCACTAGACATCCAAACCACTTTACAACTCTGAGTAAAAAAGAAAACATCTTTATTTACAAAATATGAATCTGATGATAAAAATGTTTGATGGGTTGACACTGGCTGGATACCAGGTGCCCACCAAAGCCACTCTATCACTCCCCTCTTCAGCTGGACAGGGGAGAGAAAATACAATGAAAGGCTCGTGAGTCAAGAAGGACAGGGAGAGATCACCCACCAATTACTGTCATGGGCAAACCAGACTTGACTTGGGGAAATTAATATAATTTATCACCAATCAAATCAGAGTAGGGTAATAAGAAATAAAACCAAATCTTAAAATTCCTTCCCCCACCCCTCCCTTCTTAGCAGGCTCAACTTCACTCCTGAATCTCTACCTCCTCACCCCTAGTGGCACAGGGGGACAGGGAATGGGGGTTACGATCTGTTCATCACACATTGTTTCTGCCGCTTCACCGTCCTCTGGGGCAGGACTCATCACACTCATCCCCTGCTCCAGCATGGGGTCCCTCCCACGGGAGACAGTCCTGCATGAATTTCTCCAACATAAGTCCTTCAGACGGGCTGCAGTACGGTGTGCAGTCCTTCAGGAGCAAACTGCTCCAGTGTGGCTCCCCCGCGGGGTCACAAGTCCTGCCAGAAAACCTGCTCCATGGGCTCCTCTCTCCATGGGCCCACAGGTCCTTCCAGGAGCCTGTGACAGCATGGGCTTCCCACAGGGTCACAGCCTCCTTTGGGCACCCCCCACCTGCTCTGTTGTGGTGTCCTCCTTGGGCTGCAGGTGGATATCTGCTCCGCTGTGGACCTCCATGGGCTGCAGGGGGACAGCCTGCCTCACCATGGTCTTGCCCATGGGCTGCAGGGGAATCTGTGCTCTGGCAACTGGACCACCTCCTCTCCTCCTTCTTCACTGACCTTGGGGTCTCCAGGGTTGTTTCTCTTACATGTTCTCACTCCTCTCTGGCTGCAGTTTCTGTTCCATAGCAACATTTTTTCCCCCTTTTTTCAATCTGTTCTCCAGAGGTGCTGCCACCACCGTTGATGGGCTTGGCCTTGGCCAGCAGCGGGTCCGTGTTGGAGCCAGCTGGCATTGGCTCTGTTGGACGTAGGGGAAGCTTCCAGCAGCTTCTCACAGAAGCCCCCTGTAACCGCCTGCTACCAAAAGCTTGTCATGCAAACCCAACGCAAAATGGTAAAAGGATAATGCCTTCAGTATATGGGCAATTAACATAATTCCACAGAGCCTAATTATGCAAGATTTAGGCTGTTGGAATCTCATTCTGAGAATAAGAGATACTTAATGTGTTTTATTACCTAGGGTAACTGAGTTCTAAGACAAAGGTGGTGACAGCAGGAATGATCTCCTGAAAGATGTATATGATGTTGTTTTCTTGAACACGTTTTGTAATATTTCTTGAGGATTTCTTTGTGCATTTATATTACTGCTGCAAGTCCTTAACTGCATAACCACAGAGACATAATGCAAAAGAGTCACTCTATATGACCTGAGAATCCGGTCTATTTTTCTCAGCATAACTCCATGAAATGTTAAGATTGGGAATCAAAAATGCTTGTAGACAAAGAAAGAATATTTTGCAGGAACAGAAAAATTGCATTAATTGGTTTCAATCCACTGCATTATAATATGCACAATGAATTAAAAGTTTAGATGGATTCAGATTCTTAGAAAGGATAAATTATTATGTTAATTTTTAGGTCCCAAACTGGACCACACTACCCATCAAAATCCTGAGTAAATTTCTTTCAAGACACCCTTAAATTCTTCCTCCCAGTACTTCTGCTCGCAGTTATTAGTAATGAATGCATAAATTGACAAAGAGGACCCATTACTCCATAAACAGTTAAGATCATATTGGCAGCTGTTTTTAAACTGACTGAAGCATTTAAATACAAAGTCTTAGCCCTCAAGTTCACTATCCTTGATGAAATATGCCAAAGAACATGCTGAGAGAATACCTCAAACATGACTTTTTATTTTAATGTGACAATAGCAGCCTTATAGAACTTGAAGGAAGGAAAGAATGAATTTCCTCATTCATTACTGTATTCCTGTGTGTCACTGTACTTTAATTCTTGAAATTCTTTACCTAATGTATCAAAACTCAGAAAGAATCTGTCAGAATTTTATCCATCAAAAAATCTTTGATGTAATTCCAACATAGGTCATGGAAGATTTTTTTTCACTAGTATCAGAAGAATAAAGTGAGTGCTAATTAAAATTTATAAAGTAGCATTTTCTAAATTTTTCTAATCATTACTGTGGAACAAAAGACCACTTTTTCAAGGGCAAAGATATATTATGAAATAAGCATATTATGTGAAGAACCATTGTTAAGGTTACTGGTAGTTTGAAAAGTGAGTCTATTCAGTCCTGATACTATGGATAAAAATTTCCAATGAAAATAGAAATAAGAAGATGACCAAATGGTAGACGTTACCTCTCAAATTGCAAGCCAGGAGCTGAAAAGCTGTAAGGAATCATTACATGAATGAAAAAAATATTCATATAGGGTCATTGACATAGCATGGAATTCATGCTTAGTACTTTTCCTAGTCACTCTTGCTATATGTAATTGAGGTTACATATAAAAAGTAGAAGTGATTTTCAACAATAAAATTCTGCTGTTTATGTGTTATAAGAATGATACAGTTTCTGTTCTCTACTTTTCTCCCCAAATAAAAGTTCAGGCCTGTGGAAGAGAAGTCAGGGTAGTTCTGCTTTACAGAGACAAGCTGTAGTAGCATGTGGTTTCAGCCACTGAAATGACATATTTAGGACTCTAACTTATCAGTCAAAATGCTTGCCTGCCTTCCTGAATAAATTCCTCCGTCCTGGATTTTGCTTTTTTTTTTTTCTTTTTTCTTCTTCCTGAAGGATGTGTTGTTGACGTTGTTAAAAAATGATTACTACTATCACTGAGAAACATGGAGCAAAAGCAAAACCCAAATTAAATGTACGGTTCTTGCTTTTGTCATTGCTGATCCATGCATATGCAGAGTTCATAAAGAGTGTGAGTGAGTGCAGGGTTCTTTTCTGCTAGTTCCAATAACTTTCTAGAAATATAACACTATCTGAAGTGTCTTGTATATCCAGAAAGAGAGAAAACAAAACAGAAACATTGCCTTTGGAATCAAATGAGTACCAGGAAGCCTCAGAGAGAAGAGTAAGTTCCACTTCCTTGGAAAAGGTGCAACAAATTTTACCCAAGAGAAAAAAAAAAAAAAAACAAACCAGAAAAAAAACCAAAAACAAAACCAAAACAAAATTCCATCAACCAAAAGATTTGGAGCTTCCTCAGAAGTTCAATCTTCAGCTTTTTCTTCACTGAAATATTTGTAAATGTTTTTGAGTGCAGTGGTGAGCTCTTGCTTTTAACAACTGGTGTGTGTGCTTTCCAAGTTGTATGACATTTTATTCATAAAGCAGAGTTCCTTAGCAATGGCCTTTTGTTTTCCATATTCTGTCATCTCTGGAAGAATTTCATTCAAGAATGGAAGAACTTCAAAAACACTGCTGCAGTATGCACATTCATGGATAGCCTCTGTAAAGTATGCCAGCAGAGCCCAATACCTGCAAAAATGATCTATGCACCAACACCATATGCTGCGTATCTGCACAGGAAAAGAAAATGTGGGATGGTGCAGGCCACTGGATTTCAGTGAGTGCTTGCCTGTTGCAGGGAAAGACACAGGCTGCAAGGGCAGAGCAGCACCTTTGAACCAGCACAGCAAACACCTACCTAGACCCAGCCACACAGTCATTAAAAAGGTTGAAGGCACTGAAGGCACTTTCAGATACATTGAAAGGTGGAGTTTTTCTAAGGAAGTGGAGCTCATACTTCTGTCTGATACTTTCTAATACTCATTTGATCCAAAAGACATTGTTTCTTTCTGTTTTGTCCTCTCTCTTTCTGAATGTACAAGATGCTCAATATACAAAGCACTTTACCTGCAGAATTAAGGCATTCAGTAAACATGCTGATATACTGAAAGTTTGTCCTGCAGAAATATAATCAGAAATTTACAAACCTACAAAATATCTAGAAGTTTACCAACACTAAAAATGTAAATAACACAGAAGCATTAAGAATAAGGTTGTGAAGACGAAGACCAACACAGTACCTTAAGGAAAGGCCAAACATTTCTCAGGTAGAGACTTTATACTACTGTACCACAGGTAGTTCATCATGGTGAGGAGAGAAAGAGAACTGAAGAAAGTAATTCCCTTCCCTCTAGCCTATTCTGAGTCTTTCACTGCACCAAATAAATGAGGGGGATGGGGGTGGGGGGGTGTTGTAATGCAATTTTTGTTTATGTATATTTATTAACCTTTGGTGCTACCAACTACGAAGCTCTAAAAAATAGCTCAGTGATACAGATACATAGCCAAGAATTTGAATGGGGTTTATTTTCCCAAAGATAAAAGAAAGAGACTTTTGAAAAATCTCACTAAACACACTGATGCCTACCTTCATGAGTATTGATGTTCAATAAGTAAAAAGGAGTACTCATCTAAACTCTGGCCTCCTAAAACCCCTTAAAATTTTGGCCATTAATATTTAATTCCAACAGTGTAGACTTATGACCTCAATATCATAATATATTAGTTTATTTTTCCCCAGCTTCAAGAAGACAGTGGTCCCTTCCTGATTTAAAGTTTATAGCCAAACTTTTACGCATTGCACTGGACACCCTTTACTTGAGTGACCATGCTGATACTTCCATCCTATATATGATAAGGTTACCTATATCATCCAAAGACTTCCACTCTTTCTGTACATCAGGACAAAAAATAATCAGAAAGGGGCTCCAAAATAAAATTTTGAAACATTCAGGTTTGCACTGAAATAGTCCAATTATGCACCCAGAATTAAAATAAATGTTCCATTTGCTTCAATGGGAAATTGATCTTAGCAGACACAGAAAGATAACAAAGTTCCTGGGCAGAAGACAAGTGTAGCAGTGTTTTTCCAACCAATATGTTCAAAGTATGCAATTCATTTTGCTCCCTGCTCTCATTTGACTGTTAAATGCTAGTCAATAATTTATGAAGCAGTAGGTTTTACACTCTGAGACCCAGTAGGATTGTAATCTCCCACTGTGGAACATGAGAAGGTGGCAAACAACCATGGGAAAAAAATAATATATATATATGCCATAATCCTTAATTTTTTTTTTTTTTCCAGCTTGGATTAGAATGGAAAAAAAACGCTAAGAAATAATCCTCAGAAAACCAATCTTTTTTGTAATATCTAATATATGACTGGATTTGATGAATACTTATATGTGTGTTATTTTAAAGGCTTTTCGAGAACACACTTTAAAGCTATGCAGTTGTAACTGATATTTTAGAGAAGTATGGACTATAGGGTAAAATTCTCTCTTACTTCTATTTGAATTGTATGGTACTCAGTTTTTCCTGTTACCTGATGTTATTTGTAGTGCTGCTATAGGTGCTCAAAGATCCAACTTTTTTCTAAAGAAATTAATTTATTGTATTGGTTTAAAATATACCCATTGAAGCATATATGGAAATTATTTTAGCTCTGCCATATCAGTCCTTAAAACACTCATAAAACCAAGAAACACACAACAAAAAAAATGCAATTTTTCTTAAATGTAATCACTTGTCCAGTTCTTCTGTTACAGTCCAGTGTGCGATATCTGACACACTAGGAATACATCTGGATTGAAGAGCTTATTATCCATTCCCATGTATAATTTATAATGTGCTCTTATTGCTACAGCTTTATGTTGCTCAGCACAGTATCTCATAAAGACATAATTGTTTAGTAATCAGAGTTAATGAGTATAAAAATTCAATATTTTCTTGTCACTGTGTACTATGGTTTTCCTTTCATTGCCAATATTTCTCAGCTAATTACCTTCTCCAAACATTCTGGAAGAAAACATCTTTAGGCAGTTTTAAAACATATGAGCGTACAGATAAAAAGCACTTTGTACACGGAGAAGCAGAAACCTTGTGAAAATAATATTTACTTGTAAGCAGGTGTAATTAGCAGTTTAAATTGGAGGATATACCCACATTAAGCTGAGGCACAGCTACACAGAGATTTTAGTACTCCATCTTGGGCTAAGACCCATACCTTTTCTGATATGGCTGGCAGGGTACGTATGACCTTGTCAGAATGTTGAAAATATTTCACTGCTGTTCTATATTTTATTATGCCTATCACGTGAGACAAAGACAGAAGCATTGCATGGATAAAATAGCCAAGACACTTAATTATAACTTAAAAGCCACAAATCTGTACAAAACCAGGAAGTAGCACTCTGGTAGTGGTAAATACAATGGAGGAATGACTATTATTACTTTTGGCCAACATGGCCTAAAGAAAAAGCAAAAGGTTCACTACAGAATAATTTGATAAACACGAAACGCACGCACAATGGATTGTTACCTGAATTTCAATACAGAAATATTTTTATTAGCAGACAATGAATTAGTGTGATCTGCATAATATTAAGGAAGGTATCTCCTTTCTAGAATTTGCAAACAAATAGTTTTTTAAGAAGCAAGTTCAGAAAACCAAAGTTTACCTTGTGTTTAGAAGTACTTGAAAAGCTGTGACTGCAGGGTAAAGAAAAAACCCAAACGAAACTAGGGCAGAAATACCAAAAAAGAAATAGAACAGTAATTACAAGAGTACAGTCTTGAAGAAGTACCTGTGGAAAAGGGTAAATTAAAACTGTCCTTTTCATATTGTATTTTGGTCAGTAAGAAGTACAAAAAATTTTAATTTGTCAATATAAGAAGTAAATACTTTTTTTTTTAATGCAACTACACCAATTGTTATTGTCATAAAAGTACTGATTTTGAAAATCTTTCCAAGCTACGTTTTGTGCCTTTTTAAAAATAAATAGTATTAAATTTGATTAATTTCTTTTTTTTTCCTCTTAATGTTAACAATATCTTCAAAACAATACTGCCACTCATCAGTTATTTGACTTTAGCTTCAATTAATAGCTTTTATCTTTACTAATATTTTTTACATGAGAAATAGAGAAGTTCTCTTGCCACTTCGGAGATGAGGAATTGCAAGATGATGTGGATTACATAGGCTGTTATTCACTGTAAACAAAATCTATGTCTTGGTGGGAAATGCTTCCCTGCTGTATTGTGGAGCATAACTCTCAATCATCTTTACTTTGGTGTCCGATCTCCTTAACTGTTGAAGATGAAACAACTGGACTTCCCTGAGAAGACATGCAAGATCATCAAAAAGCATACCATGGTAAACTCAACACATCATGTTTTGTCCAGGCTAACTGATGTGCTAATCTTGTCCTAAAAAACGATTTATCCCCTATGTAAGATATAGCT